>JANWGL010001006.1:0-26567 GCA_025200755.1 Ceratobasidium sp. C01
ACAAGAACGAAGTCAGAGTGCGAGATCGAAGTGGATAACGCTAGAAGGCCTAACAAGGTTAAGCCATCATACTAAGTCATGAGAGCCTATGGGTAATAGCACGCCTAACAGCTGTTCGCCAAACGCAGGTCCATGCAAATGCTTCGATAACTTGAAGCCCCCCTCTTCAATAAGCTCTCTCAATACCGATCTTCAGGCTCGAGAGGGCACACTCAAACAACACCTAGGCACAAATCCAGCCTGACCCCTCGCCCTACACCAAACCCATTCCCGTCCGTCATCTATGTTGTCCGAGGCACGTACAAGCCAGACCGTCTCCCCAGCAGTCAGAGACAAATCGCCATACGCTGAGGCTTTGTAGTCGCAAATAGCTGTTATAGTTCGCCCAGTAGGCAGATTCGTAGATGAGGCGGGTTCAGCATGAGATGAAGCCGGGGTTGGATCTTGGTCTCCAGGTTGGCTAATCTGTTCTTGACTAGATGCGGTACGAACTTGGTCCGGAGGTGGACTTGGAGGAAAGGACAAAGTCGAAACGGAGGTCAGATGGCCCGTAGATTGGTTGTCTATTTCGGTGGTGCCCAACGAAGACTTTATTGGTCGCGTTTTGGATAGAAGTTCTAGTACAGACGAATAGGATGAGTATTAAAGAAAGTTGTGAGGGTGAAGATGAAGAGCCTACTCCGGAAATCTTGAACTTTGGCACTATATCTGGGGTTAGAAGGTGGATAACAAGATAAAACAGAGCCGCGTACCTGACATTTGCCCTAGTTTCACTAAGCTGTATCTTCAGGTATGATACTTGCTCGTGTACGCTGTCTTTGATGACATGAGTCGCACCCTTGCTATGATTTCGTTTGTGATCTTTATTCTCGACTTGCACAAGCATGCGCATCACATCTAGAGCTACAAGCATATTCTACGCATATTGTTGAATCAGAAAACAGTTGCCCAATTCATTTCAAGCGCACGCACCTTGGAAAAGCCTGCCTCTCGCATAGCCAGGTCTGGATTATCTCTAACAAGTAACTTGCGTTGTTCGTGATGATCTTTGGATTCAATCGCGCTTTCGATCGCCCGCCACATAATCGTCTCTGACTCTGATAATATTCCCGCATCTAGCGTTGGAGGGTCCTGGGAGGTACACACCACCTTTCGGATCGCCTCGCGACCAAAGCAAGCGCGGCAATTAGGACAGTTTGAGGAAGAAAATGCGAGTAAATTGAGACAAGGGCGGCAAAAGACATGACCTTAAGAAATAATTGAATTATTAGATTAAGTAAATTACGACTAGATAAAGAAAGCAGGTACCGCATGGGATGCAATGTGGAATGCGCTGAGCACTGTACTCCTCGAAGCAGATGGGGCAATCTTGCAGGGAAAACATAGTCATCTATTTAGTTTGGTGTAAAGGGATGCAGGTTATCATCCGGTCACTTTCAAGCGATTGTGAGTGCACGTACATATACAACCCAAAACACAGCTTAGGCGCAGGTTGATCGAAGGATGTAAGGCACCATGGAAAATCGGGACAATCATAGCAGTGCTACGGGGGGATAATTGCTCAGAATGAAATTCGAGGCTCATAGCATATGAGGCGCAACGGATAGGATTGAGGCGCAGACGTTAGAGCGCTGATGCATAGCTTATGGCTCCCTGAGGTCACGTGTCCGCCGGAATCTCGTTCGTCCGATCATACATGTGTCTGACTCCCATGTTTGGTTGCGTGTTACGAGCATGAGCACCGGGCCGTCTCCTGTTCGCCGATCTTTGGTTCCCTCGGGGTTTAACAGATGATTTCACGAACCCCCAAGTCATCTCCGCGCCCCGGCACTTGGGTACTGCCTTCTCACTGCCTCCAGCGGCGCGTCAGCTTTCCCATCGATTCCTAGCTCTGATTCTATCTAGTCTAGGATCAGCTCATGCTCACAAAATTAAGCAATATAAAGTATGGGACAGCCGAAACATACCAATAGTCCAAAGGGGAGACATACGAGCGACAATTGGTCCAAGGTTCCCAGGGCCTTATGCAAGGCTGCGTTTGCTGGTCTGCCCCAAAAAACTGGTGTGTGTTCAGAGTACGGGTTCAAATCCATTTTACCGACTGGAATGGGTCAGAAAACCTTCATATATGAGTAGGAAGTCAGGCACTGCATGGGATACTATGTTGGGTACATTCGGCGTCGTAATCTTCGAAGCAATGCAGAAGTCTTGCATTGTAAACATATTCGTCTATTACATCTAGTGAGCGGAAGGAGTATGTTGCCATTTAATAACAGGATGGTCAAGGGTCAGATAGTTTAGTCAGCTATAGGTCCACAAAGCCACCTCCCTAACACCGGTAGTTGCGTCTGGCTAGATTGTATCGTGATACGTTTGAAGAACTACGAGGTGAGACAAGCAAACGGCGGCCTGAAGCCTGCAGCACGCCAAAGAAACAACTCCGTGCCTGAGAACACACGCATATAGGAACTTCAAAAGCTAAAAATATCAAGTGACCTACCATACACTGCCGTGCTAAGTTGATGTGATGACAAATATATTCGACCAAAACAACTCAAATACGGGCACTCGCTAACGTGCAAATCATTCTAATTGATTGAGATGGTGCAAAACAAATATAGCAAGGGCAATGAAGCAGGGTTTATGGGAAAGACAGACTAAATACAGACAAAAGGTGACCCGTAGGAAGGTGAGTCGATTGGTGGTGTGTCATATGTTGAGGTATCTACAGCGGGTTTCGTATTTGGCTTTTTTGACTAGGACGATACACGAGACCACGTATCGAAAGTGTGGAAGAGACTCTATTACTTACGCCTGAGCTGCTCCAGAAGGTTCGCCCACTTAGAAGAAACAAAATAAAACTCAATCAGATGGCTGGTATAAGTTCCGATCCAATCTGTTAGTTGTCGAGGATGAAATAGACTGATATAGATAGTACGAGCGATACCCATACGCATATGACTAGAGACTCAAAAGTATGAGAGCTGGGAATCACAAAGGCACGCATATACTCGAACGGGTTGGATCGAGAATTTTGGGCGTATTTATGAACATATTGTCAAAGAAGCAGAAAGGGACGGTGCTAGAAAGAGTAGCACCGTTAGGCTATCCTGCAAGCCCGGGAAAATAGTAAGCGATGCTGTGCCCTGAAAGTGGTGAACGACTCCGCACCCTTGAAAACACCCCGAAAAATAAAAACCGCCCCCCTCCTACGAATCCGTCCAGCGCCCGCTCAGCTCCCAGTCGTAACACTCAGACAATGACTAGGTACCAATCCTTCGCTTCCATTCACCCTACACAGAACCCACAAGGGACCATCGTCTAGATCAGTTGAATCATCTACAAGGCTGACAACCTCTCCGGCGGTGAGAGATAATTCGTCAAAATCGCAGGCCGTGTAGTCGCAGTTGGCTGTTATGATTCGCTGGGTAGGTGCGCTCGTGGAAGAAGAAGGCTGATGAGGAGGTGAAGGTGGGGTTAGGCGCAGGTCATCAAGTGGCCCTGGCTATGAGCGGGAAACGATATTAGTTCAGTCTAGAGACGCACGTGCCGTGCGATCCCTAAAAAGCGACTCACCGCGGCCTCTAGTGAGACAACCGGAGCCAGAGCAGCTCGGAGCGTGGCCCAAAATCCCCTCTGTTTTTTCTTTTTGGAACGTGAAATCCGAGGCGACACAGGTGGTGATATGTTCGCGCGAGCGAGCTCCTGGTTCAGCACGGCCTCCAGCCGTTCTTCGAGTCCCATACCAAGGCCCTCCCGATCGAACCCCTCGTCGACGTCTCCGCCAACTCCTTCAGAAACGTTCCGGACAAGTATTGATTCAAGACCGGAGATGCTTGCAATTTCCCTTTCACTGGATGGGGCACGGATGCGGTTTGGAGGTGAGTCAAGAATGTTAGACGTAATCGGGGGTGGGGATACGGACGTTGACCGGCCTCCGGATTGGGACGCTGTCTCGCCAGTAGAGAATATCCCTGTCCACATTTGTTGCATCTTGGATACGCTCGCTGACAGAAACGAGTGAGGTAAGTACCAAAGAAGGATACTATAACAAAGAGTGAGAGATTACTTTGGAGTTCATCCATGTTGGTGCTATGCTTATGAATTATAAACAGGATGACTATAGAAAACGAGACTATTTACCTGAAAGCTGCCTTCGCGTCATTAAGCTGACTCTCAAGGGTAGATATTCGATCGCGCAGACTTTCTTCAATAACACACGCCATACTCATTCCATATTCCAGTTCGTGATTCGTATCCTCTACTTTCACAAGTAACCGCATCATGTCTAGGGCTATGAATATATTCTAGTTTACTCTCGCGTTAGATCTTATCACTGGGCTGATCTTTTGCCAACGTACCTCGGAGAAGCCTGTCTCCTCTGAATCTGGGACCGAATTATCTGTAATAAACAAACTGCGCTGTTCGTGATCGTCTTCGGATTCAATCACGTGTTTGATCTCTTCCCACATAGTTTTCTCCTCCTCCGATGTACTGGCCACTAGTCCTGGAGAATCCTGGAAAGTGCACATTACCCGACAGATCTCGTCGCGATCAAAGGAAGCGCGACAGCTGGGGCAGCTCGGAGGGTAAGATTCGAGGGAGTCAAGACAAGGGCGACAGAAGACGTGGCCTAGCGAGATAATTAGACCAGTTAAGGACCAGATAAGTGAAAAAGTAGGCACCGCATTGAATAATATGTGGGGTACGTTGAGCATCATAATCCTCGAAGCAGACGGAGCAGTCTTGCAGCACGAACATAATGAACAACTTTGTGCGGTGGAGGGAGGGAGGGGGTTGCCACCCTGTTGTTGCGCTCGTAATACCGTAACGTGTAATTAGGGCGTTTGTGCATAGTGACAATGTCACTAAGCCTAAATTTTTGTGACGGCGATTTCTTGACCAACGCGCCACCTGAACGATTCATACTTTCTGTGTAGACGGAGCATAGTATCCTCAGTAAGCTCCCGAAATATCGTTAGGGCGCGGTCACAAACTATCAAAATATTCGAGAATGAAAATCCGTCACATAGTGACATTGTCACTATGCACAAACTCTCTATTATTGCCTAAATAAGCGCCTAAGATCACGTGGATGAGCACTCTTCTATCATATGGATTTTTGACAGGTGCCCTGTCCGATGCGAACTGCTACCCGAAATGTAGATAGGGAGACGATGGAACCATAAAATGAGGTTAGGTGATGGCGCTGCTTTCTGCTCGTCGTTTCCGCCTTTGACGTCATGTACGCGTCATCGCCGACGCTGTTTTCGCCCGACGACCTGTGCGAGCACCCTACCTCGGAGCGTTTGGATTATACGGACCGCTTGAGCTCGACCCGAGTGAGCCGGGATCTCGCGCCTCCTTCGCCGCTCCTGATATTTGGCTCAGACCCTGACGCTGAGGGTAAGTGCTCTGAAGCCTCTCGAGGTTGCGCGACCTTGTACTGAGTGGTATCTCCGTAGGCTGGACGCCCTTCGCCCTACTACGCTCGAGCGTCTCGCACTGCCTGTGCATAGTGGGTCCTGGCGACTTCGTTCGCTTAATTCAACCCTCGTGACTGCCTTGCTGAAACTGCACATGCCAGCGGGGCCTCCCTCGCGCCCAACGATCTTACGTTGATGGGTGTAACCGAAATCTCTCGCCTCTGCTTCCTCACATTCGGCTTCTTTGAATTCGAGTACTTCGAACGATTCCTTACCCGAACCTAGATTCACTCCCCCGAATTACTTTTCCTCGCCGAATCTGGAGGCAGGCCATCGGAATACTCGCTATCTCTCGAGCCCGAACTAACACTAGGTAATGCGATGCGGAAGAGACAAGTATTGGTTCTACTGTCGCCAAGTGCGTCTATAAGACTCCGGCGAAGTGCGTTATTCGGGTTTAATTTGGGCTTGTTTATGTGCCTTGTCTCGGCTTTCCCGATGATATCACTCCCGAGTCTCATGCCTCGCATTTCTGTGGCTCCCCTTTGTATCCTGGAGTGCTTGTATGTGTGCCTTTCACGCCTCAAACGAGTTCGCTAGATCCCCTACTCTAGGCTAGTTCCTAATTTTAGGCTACCCTTCTGTATGAACATTTATACATTTGGAACGCACGCTTATTTCATTATCGTGAGCCGTGCACGAATGCTCATGTTAACACGTACTGCAAAAACACAACAGTATGTTGGATCTCCGTACCGCTCCCCAAACCTAGAGGGCTGAATACGTAGATATCATGTAGGTAAACCCCGATTACATTCCGGTTAACCCTCGAATTTAGCCGTCAACAGTGGTAGAAACTGCCTAAGCGACGAGCTTGTTCAGCTGAGTGAGATGCAGATATAGGCCGTAAGCTTCAAATAAACCAAGCAAATAAAATAGCTCACCGTTGCCACTACTAATGGTGCATCTGGTCGAGCTAATGGATCATGATCCCAGCACCTCAAAAGCAGCTCCCACACCTGGTCGGCCAGCCCATCAGAAATAGAAAGTTCTTTTGGGCACTTTGGGGGTGTTTTTTTGTCAATAGCACGATAAATGCCCATGTTGTCGTAGTACTCAGAATATGGGATTTTGCCAGTCCAAATTTCCTGCGCAGCACTGAATACCTATTTTCACTCGGTTGGACACCTTCAACTCACCAGCATCGTCTGGTGCACTTGGATTTAGAGACTACTGCAGATATAATATTGGAAGACCTACCATCCCAAGCGCATATACGTCAGTTTGCCTGTTCCTTTTAGCAGGGGGGTGAATTTGTCCTTCTTCATCCTCGTGCTCTGGCTGCAGAAGTTCGGGTGCCTAGCAAGTAGACATGAGCAATGAATTAGGCCGCTAATAGAAAACTTACCATCCATCGTAGTGTTCCTCCTCCATGCCTGGTGGTTGCGGAGAATTGTAGCGAGGTATTCGGCAGCATGGCATAGTCAAAGTCGTTGATCTTGAGTATACCATCGTCTGTTACTAGCACGTTGATCTAAATTGAAAATATTTGAATACTATGGAACGCATGAATGGGTAATAGTAGCCATACCGCTTTGAGGTCACCGTGAACCTACCAGATATGCGTTAGGCCTAGGTGTACATTAAGTCAAAAATGTTCGTCTTACCATTCCGATACCGTGAAGATAGGATACACCCAACGCCAGTTGAATACACTGCATGAAACTTCAGGAAAATGTCACCAAATCATAATATCGGCATACCAATGGACAGCGCTCCACATCAGGGTGAATTTCAATGTATCTTTGGAGGTTTCCCTGATCTCTCCAAGGAGACACCATGCCAAGTGCACCCTGAAACATAATAATACCTAGCAGTTCTTGAATGTTGACATGGCGAAGCCTTGACCAAATGTACACCTCACGAAAAGCACGCTTGTAGGCATTGGTGACTTAAGCCTCCATAAAAAAATTCTAGGACGAGAAAACAAATACCTTTAAAGCCTTCACACCATTTTCTTGTAATGCGTACAGCCGAAGGGTCTTAATTGCGATATTGGTTCCATCGTTCATCACCATGCGTCGCACGTCACCAAATCCTCCTGAGGAAACCACCATCGGGGGGATTTGATCGATATTGATAGACGCGGTGAGATTAGCGCATCCGTGTTTAAGAAGACTGTCAAACATCTCTGGGGTAGGCTGATATGTGGTCACGAGATGAGCATCAACAAGTATTATATCGTGAGAAAGGTACATACCGTTTTACTCGTTAACATATCAAAGGAAGGAATACTCTGCGGGACTACCCACGAACAGATGGTCCAGCCCCACGAGCCAGAAACTATCCGTGTACTGTCGGGTGAGAATGCTACTGAGGAGACGGGATGGGTATGCCCCACAAGCGGCTCGCCCACGGGAATACCAGTATGTGCATCCCAGACACGAATCGACTTGTCCAACGAACCAGAGACAATGAGGGCGTTGTCGGGCGAAAACGCCACAGAGTAGACTGGGTTGGTGTGCCCTCTAAGTGGCTCGCCTACGGGAATGCGAGTGCGCGCGTCCCAAATGCGAATAGTCCGATCCTGAGAGCCAGAGACAATGTGATTGTTATCGGGCGAGAACGCCACTGATCGCACCGCGCGATTATGTCCCTCGAGCGGTTCGCCTATGAGGGCACCAGTGCGTGCATCCCAAACACGGACGGTCCGGTCTTGAGAACCCGAGACAATGAAATCACTGTTGGGCGAGAATGCCACCGAGTAGACTGGCTTGGTATGTCCCATGAGCGGCTCGCCAGCAGGAACACCAGTGCGTGCATTCCATATACGGACGGAGTGGTCCCACGAGCCAGAGACAACCCAGGCGCTATCGGGCGAAAATGCTACCGAGGAGACGGTGTTGGTATGCCCCCTGATCGGCTCACCGAAGAGAGCGCCAGTGTGCCCATCCCAGATGCGAATTGTGTTATCCGACGAGCCGGAGACAATGAGGGTGCTTTTGGGTGACCAGGATACAGCGCGAACCCAGTCAATATGACCGCTGAGAGGTCCCATAGCGAGGGCTCCTGTATGCAGATCCCAGACCCGGACGAAGCTGTCGGTTGAACCAGACACAACGCGGGTGCTATCGTGTGATACTGCGACCGAGTTAATTTCACTACCTATGTCCCATCGTACCAGAGGAGCGACATCGTCTGCGTCCATGGCTAAGTATTTGAGCCAAGATGCTCAAGCTGTAGAATATAGAACGGTGTGCGGGTGATAGGGACAAGCACAGAGGGCACGTGGTCACTCAACACAGCCGCGGCTAATTTCATGACATCTCCATACTTAGTATCTTTTCCACTACAACCATCACCGCGCCTTGGCTCGACCTGACCGTGCAAACCAGGCCTCGGACTTTTATCCGAGATGTTTTGTACTCGTTGCAACATTCTGGCGCATACGCTGAACCACATTTTGGAACAAAAACACCAGCTTGGGATGAGTATCCAGGAGATCCATGACCACGCGAAGGAACTGCTTTAACGCAGAGAAATATTTTACAGCTACATGCAGATTTGTAGACCATCGCATCAGTTTTACTCAGGGTCTAGCCTAGGGATTTGTTTACCGGGTAATCGATTGCCGCGTCCGACGACCCAGTTCTGGTGGTATGGCCACAACATGAATCTAACATCATGCACCGGGTTACGCATCACAATTCATGACCATGGTGTAGTATTATGGAAATTTCAGCTTTCACCACGAAAGCCCACAGATGCTCCCTGATACGTCTCATTGACATACCTGCAAAATTTCAGACCTCTGTGCTTTGTTCTCGTCTGCACGCAATAAATTTAAGCTGGCAACCGGAAATCGGCTTAGGCGCTTGTTGCCCCTAGTCAGGCATCACCCCGTACAGTGTCCTTCAAACCGCTTTACAATCGGGGTTTTTTTGTCTCAGTTCCATCTTACTGGTAGAACGAAACATTCTATCAGGTATACAAGCTGATGCTCAAGGATATTGCGTACCGGAGGGGGGGAGAAATTGTAATGGCATTCTGGGTGGTCTGACGCATCTCAACGACTCATGAGCTGAAAATTGTTGGATACATTTTCCAGCGTAATCAATTAGGCTCCCAAAGTCTTGGTGTATACATTTTATGATGCTCAAACAAATACTACTTGGTATTATGGGCTTCACCTTCTTCTCGGGGTGCTCCCCTGCGCCCCTTTGCCATTGTATGGTGTTGTAAGAAGCCTCGTTTGGGCTGGAATTGAGTGATAAAGTTCTTAGGGAGTTGATGTTCATGTTTATGAAGTTTCATAGCTTCTCGTATGCTTTACAGCTCACTACACAAAATTTAGTTCCGTTTTAGGACTGCTTTTATTGCCAGTTCGGGACACTTTGCCAATTTCAGTACCTTCCAGTCAACAAATTTCAGAGAAAAATTGTATATGTTATCCAAACCCTGCATAGCATCGATCTACAAAGTTTTGCAACATTTTGTTTGCCCTGTGTTGAGTGTGAGCTGGTGATGCCTTACTGGGGGGTGATTCCTTACCACGTGACTGATGTTACAGCGTAAGAGACGGAGGTGATGCACGATATATATATATCTGAGTTATGGGAGTTGCTGTATGATGTGCGACTGGAACGCAGACACGGACCAAGGGGAACCTTTACATTGAGCAAATCAGCGCCAACAAGTCGAAAGGCGAAGGCCGCGACCGCTAGTGTATCGCCATTGCTTTGATTGAATCAATTGATTCGCTTGTTTCCTCATTCACAGTACTTGGTTTGAGCTTGGTAGGTACGTGCGGGGGTGGATCGGAAATCGAACATAACAAGACAAGCGAAATCCCTGGTATATTTAAAGGGTATTTGTACGAACATCAGGAAAAAGCTAGTTTTTTATTCATGTGACACTGTCAGTTTACCTAGGTTTACTAGATTTTAACATGTTTAGGAGAATTTTAGAGAATTTACTTGGATTTACAAGTTTAAGAGTTTAGGTGTTTATTAAATTTAGTAAACAGTCTTAAATCCACATAAATCCATGTAAATCCAAATGAATAAAGCACCTATAGTGATAAATTTATGTGTATCAAATGGGGGGGCTAGTAAATTTCTGAAACATGTGGATCCAACTAAATCCATATGGATACATGTAGATGAAATTTGACCACTTTTCCTGACGAAATATGGTTCACTGCATTTATATCTGTGCTTTGCACATGGCCTCCGCCTCCTATGCTGTGGATTCGCACTGTGACCACCCCACCAGAGCTGGGTTGTCGGACGCGGCAATCGATTACCCGGTAAACAAATCCCTAGGCTAGACCCTGAGTAAAACTGATGCAATGGTCTCCGAATCTGCATGTAGCTGTATTGGCTTATGATGAACTTAGTTAACTAGGGTTTCAAAATGCTTGTGACCGAGAGAGGCTTAAGTTAGCCAGTGTTGGGTGGAGAGCGTCTAGATGAGACAAACTGACGTCATTCGGTTGGCCTGGGCATTCCATTGTATAGCCATAGCTTGATGCACTGCGGAAACCCCTGAGCTGGGCGTAACCTTGGCGAGCTGGTCTAGGGGATCACCTTGCTCCAAGGTCATACTGTGCCCCCCCCCATAATTTGCGCCATGTTTCATGCCCGTATGCCCATGTTTGGTTCTGCTCCCATTGTTCACCGCCCCCCAAACACTGCACGTGATACACCAAGTTCTCGTCGTGGCGCACACAGCTTGGCGCTTCAGTTTGAGTCAAGGGGCGCGACTACAACATCAGCGAAAACCGGAGGTACTACCGAGGTACTACAGGGGTCTATGTAGTCCCTGTAGCACCTTATAGCACCTATAGTACCCGTTGGAAGGTACCTCCTACCACGTACTACTGTTGTCCTCCCAAAACACTTTCCGTTCTACAACGTACTACACAGTCGTCTCTCCCCTGTGACATATTTCACAGTGTTGTCCGGTGTAGTTGCGCCTGTAGTACTTGGTAGTTTCCGGTCTGCTCAGTGTAGTTTGTGCTATTGTAGTCTGTAGTTCGTGCTGTTGTTGTCTGTAGTACTTGGTTTTTCTGGTGTTGCACCTCAAAGTTCATGTGTTGCCCAGTGTAGAATTAGCACTCCTGGTATTCTTATCTTATATTTGTTCTGTTTGTTCCATAGATCTTTCTTTGACCCATGCTGATGCGAATAATCGCATTCTGTGGCCTGGCTTTACTCCATATCGGAGCACGTATAGTATCCGTAGTGCGGCGTAGTACGCCGGGTGACCGATGTAGTACATATATTTGCGGGATGAACATCGTAGTACTCATTGCACTACGGTGTATTCCTTATAGTACGCGGTAGACCATGCCAACGTCGATTATTGTACTTAGTAGACAGACTTGTGTCCCGTGTAGTCCCCCATAGAAATATATTTCCGGTGTTGTACGAGATTGGACTACGGTATATTCGATATTGTACCCGGTCGTGGCACTAATGTTCATCATTGTACATAGTAGGCTCATCTGTGTACTGTGTAGTACCGGATAGAGATATATATTCCTGCTGTTGTACTCTGTTGATCCGCGTATTCGTGGAATTGTGAGCACAGATACTTCGGATTTCTATATGAAAATGTATGATTACAATGAAATCTGTTAATTAAAGCAAAAATAAAAGAGCAGTCGCGGGATAGGAATCGATGACGGAAAAATATAATTGAAACACGTAGCGTGCGACACTACACCTTGCCGACGCCGCGCTTCCGACTTCTAGCCCCTCTTCCCAGGGCCTCCTCCCCTTCCTGCTCGTCCCCCTTGTTCTCCACGACCCCCTGCACTTCTGCGTCTTGCCCCTTCCTTGTCGGCGCCTTCTTCGGCTTCGGCCTCGGCCTCGCCTCTGCCTTCGCCGCTTTTTCTGCCTCCGCCTTCGCCTTCGCCGCCTGTTGCTTCGCAGCACCCTTCGCGGCATCCTCTGCCCTCAGCTTCTTGAGCACCGACTCCATCTTCTTGTCGCGCTCTTCCTTAGTCATCTCCCCCCTCCCCGCACGCGTCTTCGACCCGCCACCAGTATCGCCATGAGCGTTACCCTCCGCTGCCTTGTCGGCCTGTTTGCTGACCGACGCGCTCCCTTCCTCCTCCAAGTCGGTCAGTTCGCTGTCCTGATCAACACGCGCCTGCCGACCGGAGCGACCGACCGCAGCGCCCGCTGTCCCGTCCCCATCTCCTCCATTGTCCTTGTCCTCCCTCTCCCTCTCCTCTCCTCCACCTGGCTCGCCATCCCTCCCGCCCGTTCCTTTCTCGCCTGCCACCTCCTCGCCCGTTCCTGCGTCAAAGTCCGTATCCTCTTTGGTTACTCCCTTCCCACCCGCCGGTACATTGGCCATGTCCACGTCGGGATTGTCCAGTGGCACGTAGGGACGTCCATGTTTCCCGCGCGCCTTCGGCACGTCCACGCTACCTGGCAATGACTCGTCGTCGTCGCTGACCACTCGAGCAGGGGTACCGACCGCTAGATCGTCAACCTCCGGATCGTCAACTTCCGGATCGTCCACCTCCGGATTGTTAACCTCCGGATTGTTAACCTCCGGATTGTTAACCTCCGGATCGTTAACCTCTGGATCGTCCATCTCGATATCACTTCCTGGCTTGGCGACGGGTTGGGGCTTCTTGGGGGCCAAGGTGCAACCGGGGCTTCGGTTCCCAGCCATTTACTCGGGAGTGATGTCAATGTCATCAAAATCGCTATCGGAGAGAACTCCTGGCGCGCTCTTGCTTTGGCGGCGCTTCTCAGGCTTGCCAGCAAACGTCCTTTCGTAGATAGATTGAAAGTTAAGTGATAGAAATAGATAAATAAAATAGGGCCTACATTGCACCCCTGGCCAACGACTCTTGAATGTCAAGAGCAAGGTTAGGCGTGCGACGCTTGATGCCGAGGAGGTTCAGGTAGTGCTTTTGCACATCTGAAGCTAGCGCACCGGCACCAAGCCTGTTCGGCTTGTCGAACAGCCCGGTCCCGCAGTAACACTTAATATATGTCTCGATCTAAACACCATATGAGATTCGTATCAAAATCGGATATGTAGAGTGTCCAACTCACCAGTGCGGCCAGATATGCAATTGCGGGGAGCGGGATGGCCTGGTACTCCTTAGGATAGTACGCACTAACTGGCTCCTGACCATGAAAAAATGCGTAATACGTAGCCTCCGCAAGGAAAGAGGCTTTGTAGTTCCCCTTCCCTATGGCCTTCGACTTGGCAAATGTAAATAGCTAGCCATTCTCTGAGAATAGACACTTATGTCTCTATGAAATTCCTTCACGGAAATTGAGGCGGCGCGAGCCATCACAACGTCTGGGGTATTTTCGGCCGACGGCGCCAAGTTGTATGCGCGGCCAACGCCCGCTGCAACCTTGTCGTGAAAGCGCCCACGCCAGCTATGAATTCGCACCCTTATCTGTAGCCTGATTAGTAAACTACCGGACTACGAGTCTCACACCAAGGACTTACACATTTCCTGAGGTCTTGCGTCACCGGAAAACGCTCAAGCTTCTTGTCGCACCGTCGAACTGCATCCACCCAGCTGTCATCGACGTAAACGTCAAGTTCTGCTACATCGGGGGCCATGCCATTGTTAGCAAGTAAGTGCGTGCAGCTCACAATCGCGCGATCGAGGATCATGCGCTCATCGCCCTCGAACTGGTTGCTCGTTGGCCGATTCTTCTTGTCCTTAGATCGCTTCTGTTAATACGGCAGAAACAATTATACGTTAGTAAGGCCTCCGCATTAACTGAAATACCTGCGTACATACCACTTTTAGCGGTTTGACATCCCTGTCCTCATCGTCGATTTCACCGTCAGTTGCCCCATCGAGGGCAATCTCTTCACCGCCGGATCCTGGATCCTTCGTAAGGATGTCGCCCGGGAATCCCGCGTGCGGGATTCCCGTCAAAATTCCCGCGCCCGCGCCCGCGATTCCCGCGATGCGGGCGCGGGCGCGGGCGCGAGAATGGCCCTGAGGTGCGGGAAAGTGCGGGAATTCTCGGAGAATCCCGCAAATTCCCGCGATTTAAGCGCCGGAATGAGTAGATTATTTTTGTGATTTTTCTACATTTTTACTCGGTCTCAAACAGCCGGCATAGCGTTGTTTTGTGAACAAACAGCCCCAGCACCCATCAAGTGAAAAGTTGAGTGACCACAAAACCCACCACATCTGAATGAAAATACATCCATTAAATGCGGACAAATACGGGGAGTATATCCATATATACATCTTGTGAGAAATAAATTAAATCGCCCATGTAACCCTCAAAATACTGCAGGGGGATATTTACCCCTGAAAAAGCGCCACACGCGCTAAGGTGAAAGCACGGGAAACATACCGCTCCCCTGTGAGCGATCAATTCATACATGCTCTAGTAGTCTATACACAAAATTTGAGCGTGTTTGGCCCACTGGAAAGTGGTGAAAGGGGGGAAACAGTGCTTAAAGGGGGGAAATTCCAGTACAAAAGGCAGTCTGTAGCACTATTAAAGCCATTTAGAGAGATTCTAATGAGTACATTCTGCTCAGAATACATGAAAGCATATACCTAGGTGTCTGTACTTTTTCACTTTTCTGTATGATACTTGACTTATATGCTGGTGCCTTGAGAGCCATGTCAATAACTATGCACTAACTTCAGGCTGATGCTGGGCATCTATGGAAGCCAGATTATGAGTATATGCATGTATATGTGATTTGAATAGATTGTACACAAAAGATCCTATGTATCATGTCAAAATATTGGGTAGTGAAGCAAGTAGGGGAATAGGGGTTTTTATTGGATACAAGTCATGATACAGCCCCTTCCTGTGATTCGATTAGGCTGGAAATTGGTACATAAATGCAAGAAACATATATGATGAGGTATATACTTGAACGCTGCTCATATACCCCCTGGCTGGCGCGCGCGTATGCAATCTTACTTTCCAGGAAAAGTAAATGACAGATATCTACCGGAGAAAATTTACTGTGGACATGTGTTATATACCATTCGAATGCGCTGATTTTTGCGCATTTAATGAGCTATAGAACATCCAATTGTGATGGGATCTTAGGTACATGATACCCGCATTCCCGCTCGTACCCGCAGACACGCGAGAATTTCGCGGGATTCCCGGAGAATCCCGCATTCTCGCGTGCGGGCGCGGGCGCGGGCGCGAGAATGACCCCTGGGGGTCATATTCCCGCTTGCGGGCGCGGGATTCTCGCGTTTTTCCCGCCCGACATCCTTAATCCTTCGGGCCGAGGCTGGGCACTCGAAAGGCCCTCATCTGTGTCGACACCGCACTCGGAGCCAAGGAAGCTGAGCGGGATGCGGAACGGGACGACGCGGCTTGGCTCCCGTCACGATTGATTGACCGCGCAGGAAGCTTATTCGGTTTTGATACAGCGGCAGGCTTCACCGACCGAACTATTAACGTCGTTAGCCTTAGACGGTTATCCTATTGTTTAAGATCTGGCTCACCTTCTGGCTCAATTCGAGGCCGTTTAATGCCTTCACCAGGGTCTGTCAACCGATCCCGCTTGAGCGATTCACCCTGCGGAGAACGAGCAGCCGCACGCCTGGACTGTTCCTTGCCGTTTTTTAGAACATCGAAAGGTGAGCCCATGAATGTAATCTGACGTCGGTTTAGCAAACATATCTCGAGAGAAAGAAGTAATACTTACCGTAGACTGCCTTGGTAGACTCGAGGTAACCTTCTTTGCCGGCGTCTTTGCCGGGGCCTTTGCTTTTGACTTTGCCGAATTCTTAGCCGCCTTGCCCCCTTCACCCGCAGCCCAAAGCGCATTCAGTTTGTCATCGTCCAGGCTCTCCACTTGGTCGCGCTCGATGTCATCGCGGATAGTAATCATAGCAACGAGCTTCTTCCTCCACGTAGTATCCATCGGCACTTTGGCGTCGTCCGCTTCTTCTTGAACAAATGATACCAAGATATGTTAGCTAAGCTCATTTATAAGGAGATTAAGCAATACGTACCTTTACCTTTTTTTGAGCTGGCCTTAGGCTTGGACTTAGGATCAGCCTTCGACCCAGCTTTACGTACGGGTGCCTCATCCTCATCTTCCTCCTCGTCTTCCTCCTCGAGAGTTTCCATCTGTGCCCTCACATTCTTATTGCACGCTTTTTTTGCTCGAAGGGCGGCCGAGTCCTCAATTGATTTGTCTGCAAGATAACTCCGACATTAGTCCTTCATGAAATACAATAAATCATATGAAATTAGCTATTTACCGTGTGCTGCAATCGCTTTTGTTTTGACGACTGTGCGTCGCTGTCGTGGAGATGAGCCTACGTCGGACATGGTCACGGTGGTGTTGGTTGTGGTAGTGTAGATCGCGGTAGTGTTGGTGGCGAAGAAATGAATTATTTAGTCCGAAACAGGTGAGATGTCAACATCAGGGTCCTTGTTTGGCAGAGTTTTTCCGGACTACTCGGACTACGTGGACTACGTGGACTACACAGACTACACAGACCTACACCCCAACGCACTCTCATGCCGCGCAATCGCCACCAGTGTCCCCAGTGCAACACACGATTCCTAACCGCAGATATATTGCACCTACACATAAACAATGCGCATACAGGAGCCGGCTCGTCAGATTCCCCTGAACCCCAGGGCCCAATGACAGACACACCCCGGTGCTACTACTGCGGAAAGACCTTCACGTATGGGGGATACGCACAACATATCAGACGCGGCCCCTGCGCTGACCTGTATAGGCATCGTTTAAGGCGACATCGCGAGCGACGGCAAGCAGAAAATCCCCCCGTTGGCAACGTCCCCCAGACCCAGCCAGAGGCAGTCGAGGCAGAAGATAGCGAACCCGAGAATGCTGACGTCGTTATGAGTGAAGGGGACGAAGATCCGTATTACGGCGATGATGAAACCAACCAAATCGAAGTAGACCAGCAGGAGCAGGATGAGCGGGACGCAGAGGTTGATGCCAACGCCTACGCCAACGCCGACGAAGACGAAGACGAAGGCGGAGGCAATGGCCAGGGCCAGGGCCAGGGCAAGGACGAGGGCGAGGACGAGGGCGAGGTCTCCGAGAACAGAAGAGACGATGCGTTAGACGACGGCCACACTGACGCGGCGGGGTCGAATCAAAACATACCTGCGAGCCCCCCCCAAGCCCAACCGCCGCCAAATCCAATAGCCGATGATGGGCAAGTCCATCTTGAAAAACAAGTTGACGAGCATGGGAACGTCTTCTTTCTCGAACGCTACCCCGTCAAATCGGCTGGAGCGCCAATCCGTCAGGCAACACCTGAAGATCTCAACCAAGGCGGCTACCCCGATGTCGGTGACCTGGCGAAACCGGATTTCTTTGAGATTGTGCAAGTACTAATGGAGTCAGGAGTGAGTGGCAACTTTCGGAATAAGTACCTGCGTTTGAAAAGGGTAAGTAAAACGCGCTCGTGGTGTTCTTAATGACGAAATTCACCGCATATAGCTGAGGGGGATGATGCCTTGGCAAAACAACCGAGAGCTATTAAAAGCAGTCGATAAGCTTTCCCACGGTCCGAATTGGTCGGTTACGGCCATAACAATCAAAGGCGCGAATGGGCTGGAAACCGTCGAAATGTGGAAGCGGGACACGTTACAAGTCTTGAAGCAAATCCTAGGAAATAAACAGTTAGGCCGATTTATCGAGTACAAGGCGGTAGGGAAATGGACTTCGGCTGAAAGGACTGAACGTATCCGGGACGAGCTCAATACCGCGGAGTGGATGTGGGAAGTGCAGGTACGCATCAGGATTGAGACATTTGTCAACGAACCCAGGTCTCACTGGATTGTAGGGCAAGATCGCGGTCAATGGGACGGTCATATCGATAATTATCTCGTCGGACGAAACTAAGCTAACGAATTTCAGCGGCGATAAAAAGGCGCACCCGGTCTATATGACGATTGGGAACTTGCCAAAGCGTCTCCGACGGCGGGTGTCAAAACGCGCAAACATATTAATCGGTTACTTACCGGTACCAAAGCTTGACTGCGAGCCGAACAAGACGGAACGGGGAATGCATAAGCGGGAACTATTCCAGAGATGTTTGAAGGAGATCCTGGACCCGCTTTCTGAAGCGTGCCACGAAGGTGTCGAGATATTGTGTTCGGACGGTGGTATTAGGCGCATTTACCCCGTACTTGCCACATACATCGCTGATTTTCCCGAGCAGTGTAAGATCACTTGCATCAAGAACACGCACTGTCCGCTTTGTACCGTCAGACCCAAGAAACGGGGCAATCTAGGAGACGCACCTCTTCGGACTCGCGACCAAGTAATCGCCGCAATGGACGAACACCACCTTCCAGGGGGATCTGCTGGGTTTATTCGATTGGGACTAATGGACGTGGATCCGTTCTGGAAGGACTATCCGCACATGGACGTGGGCTGCCTGCTGACACCAGACCTACTACATCAGCTAAACAAGGGCGTAATGAAAGATCACCTTACCAAGTGGGTCGCAAAGGAGCTTGGTATGCTGGAGATCGACGAACGTCATAGGACGATGCCCGAATACCATGGGATGTGCCACTTCAAGAATGGGATTTCAAAGGTTTCTCAGTGGACCGGTCGCGAACTAAAGGAGATGGCAAAAGTTCTTTTACCTGTGATGTCCGACTGTGCTGATCGCGCTGTTCTGGCGGGGCGCGCGCTGCTCGATTTCCTATATCTGGCGCATTCATCTTCGTTGACCGATAGCGAGCTCGCTGATATGGACCGAGCACTGCGTACCTTCCACAAAAACAAAGCTTATTTCCGACAGCAGGGTTTTGTGGCGACCGACAAGGGGTTTCATGGAATTCCGAAGATTCATATGATCCAGCACTATACACACTTGATCAGACAGCTGGGGACGCCGGACGGGTATAACACAGAAACCTCGGAGCGCCTGCATATCGATTTTGCCAAGATGGGATATCGGGCATCAAACAAAGTGAATGCAACCAAACAGATGGCGCTCTACATCCAGTGCATGGAGGCGATTGCAATGCACGAGGCGTACTTGGCCAAAAATCCACAAGAAGAAAGTGAGGGCGAGGCGGATCCGCTACGAAGCTTGCTTAGAATGAATGACGAGCTGGATAAGGAGGAGGAGGAATTGGATGACTGGTTCGACGAGGAGGAGGTCGATGACCCAACCGAGCTAGAAGATGCCGGCGTGAGAGTGGAGGTAGCAACTCAGTTGGACGAGTTCCTGAGGCAGAAACGAGATAGAGTCGGCGGTTCGTGGGAGACGGTTGAATCAGCGGTACGACCAGGCGACGAGAAACAACCCTTCCAGCACCTGGTCCCTGAGATTGTGCTGGCCAAGGAACCTACCTCCAAAAGGGTCAAGCCCGCCGCTCATCTCGAGGAGCACCTTGCGGAAAAGTTCCATCACACCCTCCGTGCATTCCTCCGGAAGGAAAACCATGTCGCAAACGTCCATCTTCCCAACCATCTCTGGGTTGACATTTGGACTCGCGCTTAGCTAATTTATTCCCCTCCACCTCCCAAATCGTCAGAAGGGGCGCACATCGAGGTGATACGTGCGCAACCTGAAAAGATCGACGCCTTTGAACGTGTAAGCCAGCTGCCACGTTTTGATACCGTCATGATCTTGATGGATGAGGGGGGACACGGTGTGCATCGTAAGTGAGCCTCTAAAAAAGCCATTAGATATTATTAACGACGTTTCTATAGGCTATCGGGTTGGACGAGTACGTCTTATTTTTAGGTTGGCACGGGTTATGCAGCATCCGTGTAGGGAGGTGCTTGCCTACGTCGAGATGTTTAACAGGATGAGTGAGTGGCCCAAAGAGAAAACCGGTCTGTTCACTGCCACGCAAACTATGGCCGACGGTCGTCGTCAATACGCAGTGGTTCGCCTTTCGTCTATTCGTATGACCTGCCACCTGGCGCCAAAATATCGCACCTTCGAGCTGGACGAGCCTTTAGAACTCCACTCCGATGTTCTCGATCTTCGCAAAACGTTTTATTTCAATATATATGCAACTTATTTCTTATACAAACTCATCCGACATTGGTCCCAGGAGTGTAGAAAGGAGGATCCGGGCAATTAGGTATGTTTAATATTATTCTCCGCAGCGACCATAGCTGACGTTTGCACCAGTCATATGAGAGTGCAGTTCTTTGGACTTCCATATCCCGCGTTTGTTGACGGCGCATAATGTTCCCGTTATGTTCAACGTGAGTTTTCTGGTTTTAATTCTCATTGCGAGTTCACTGCATTTATCTGACACTATGCCAGTGTCTGTTTTTTGCCTTTCAATACTACGACATCAACTACACCTCCCACTCGTGATCATTAGCCGTTTCGTCTTATCACCACCATGGCCAATGGTTTTCTTCATTCCTACTACCTATTCCCCCTTCTTGATTGGTCATTAATTGCGTACCACGTTTGATGAGGAAGAGGATTAGGAATATCTTAGACACTGTTATAATCTATGTACTCTGCATATCTCTCATGCGCGATAAGCGCCATGCAGAGTAAGCTATCAACAATACCACGTGACTCAGTCTGTTTTCGGCCACACCACTTGATTCACTATCAGTCACGCCAGCAGCTCACACTAGCCTAATTCCCTTTGCCACTGAGCACTATCTTCCCGCTCAGTCAGCCCTGGAGAGCTCTTGTTGATAAAATAACTATGGCGAAAGCTGTTTGCGTGCCTGCGGTTGGCACCTCACTTGCGTTTCTCTCTTCTTCTGCTTGTACAACCAGTGGTCCATCCCTCCGCCCAACAATGTTAATCACAATCTCAACTACAACTATTGGTGAGTTTTCTCTCTTGTTATACACTCCAGGAATGGGACGGGTCTGTTCAATTATGATACCACACGCGAAATGTCCCTACAGTCCAAGAGCCGATATAGCGTTAGTCTTTTGATAGCATGCAAGCGGTTCTTTTCTTCCTCCTAAACCCATAGATTTATTCTTGTCTTCTGTACGCTAACTAAAACTGCTACTGCTACTGCTACTAGCCTCACTCCATAGCCTTTCACACACCTCTGCACCCGCACACCGAGTTTTGCCCACACGCTCTCTCGAACACTCCAACTCTTGCTCCCACCGAGGCTTTCAGTGATGAAGGAATTGTGTAGGGTAGTAGTCTGATTTAATACTTGATAGTCATCGATCAGCTCAAAATGGTTCGGTCGCACAGAATATGTGAGTCTCAAAATTTTGTTCGGAGAGTTTTATTTAGCTTACAATATGAAGATTCAAGGCAGACGAGTCGCAGTTGAACTAGTAGCTCAAAGAGATGGACTCGGGCGACATCTTGAACTACACCGAAGCGCGTGAAGCGGTCACTGAGGGCGTGGGCATCGCCGTCTCGTCGCACGGAGCATAGACGTTCTTGGCGAACATGGCGGGCATCACCAGCGGTTCTACGGACGTGCTCGGCCGGGTCAATATGAGGAGCAGTAGCTTGGTGCTGAGCATCAATGCGGCGAGCAAGAGGCGGCGAGGGTCTAGCAACGGGGTCTCCTCATTGCTGCCTGTGACTTCATCATCTTGGCTGGTTCCGGATTTAAACTGTCGACGGAGCATCTCACCCACGGGAGCACCAGCCTAGGAGAAGCAGTGTAGTGCAACGCAAGGGTGAGTATGAGAGAGTTGGCGAGGGCCGGACGGATCGGAGCTAAGGCAGTTACAGTTATTATCCACGCGTGCGAGGGCGTGGACGTCATGGACACCGAAGGGTGGACGGGAAAGGCGAAAGATACGTCAGGATTGCCACACAGCACAGCTGCTCAACGATTGTCGCGAGCTCTTGGGGCGTGATTTGTCTGTGCATATGTGGAGTCATATATTGTAAGTGGCTGTTCGATTTCAGTTCCAAAACAGCGTCTATCCTGATTGCTGATTACGATCGGATCAGGCCAAGGAGGCTCGATTGGGAGACAAGAAGATGGCACGGTGATCGGCGTTTACAATGAGATCTTCAAGCTTGCTCGCTGGATTTCGTGAACAGACTCGAGTCAAGGTGTCAAAGGGCAAGTCTGTGGGAGCCGCGCCCCAAGAGCAACGTCGTGGGCATTTTCCGCTTGGTGACCAATGCCGACACGCTTTGCGACCCGGCTCCGCGACTCGCGTATCTAGAAGCGCATATCTTGCCCGTAGAGGACCTATATCTATGGATCTAGCCGACATCGAACTCGTCTGTCAAATGCGACCCTGCGCCGCCAACTCCCCTCCCCGGGCCTCCTATCATACACGTTTCCCGTTCGATCCAGGACCAGCCGCATATCTCGGGTTCCGTTCCATGGGCAACCTCCTACTCATAATGCGCCTCGAATTTACGACTGATGATCTTTTCTATGTGTTTCGACGCTTTTACCGACACAAAACTCTTACAGACACGACACCTTTACGGATACGACACTTTTACGAACACGACACTTTATTCCATATATATTTCACTTATGTGTGATGCACTTGCGTTTTTGACGCTTTGGCTTACCCTATATCGACCTTCTGGACCGAATGATTCGTCTGACCTCTCATGCGACCGATTCGTTACGGGCGTACGTTCGTTGAGCACCTCCTGTGTTAGGGCGACTATTTACTCGAGACCTTGCAAGAGCATGACGAGAAGCTCAAGCCGTACTCGTCGAGTCGAGAAATCGGGCCCCCGATCTCGATCGTTATTTACACGCCCGTGATCGACCACGCCTTCGTCCTTACTTCTGCATCGCCGACCGCAACCTCGTTCGCATCCAGCTCCTTCCCACCGTACGCCTATCATGTTTGCAGCGGCGTTTGGAACCACGCGTTGTGCCAGCAAGCCGTACAAGTCCTCGCCCACTCTCGGGCGACATTCAAAGACTCGGATTTCTCCGAGAACGAAGTGTATCGTAAGTAATATTGTTCTTCTATTTAATTCACTGCTGACTATCGACCTAGATTTTAAGCCCCCGTCTCGACCGCGCTCGATCATTGATATGATCGAGCGCTCACGAGAAAATTATCGCCCGCTCTCTGTGAACGGCGAGGGAACTTCGGTCTATATGTAGTAAGTTAATGGGCGTTTTGCCCCGTTTGACCGCGCGCGAAACTAACGTGTCGTTCGTAGTCCCATTACAACGTTCAAACGGCCACCTCCCCCTCGTCGCACTCGAGCCAGAGGAGGAATATAAGATTTTTTTACATTTCCCGCACCCTCGTTCGAATGAGATTTAAGTATAACGAATGTATATAGATAGCACACCGAGAATCATAGGTATCGAACCACATATACACATTGGGATTATTGAATAAAAGGTGAGTTTTTGAAACATTACCTAGTCGCCGCTCATTCTCTTGTCAACAGCTCCCGATCGAACTTGGTCCTGGAGCAATTATTGACCTTTTCTTACTTGCGGCACGTC
This sequence comes from Ceratobasidium sp. C01, assembly GCA_025200755.1. Classification (NCBI taxonomy): domain Eukaryota; kingdom Fungi; phylum Basidiomycota; class Agaricomycetes; order Cantharellales; family Ceratobasidiaceae; genus Ceratobasidium; species Ceratobasidium sp. C01. The sequence goes on from JANWGL010001006.1 coordinate 23,835, forward strand.
GCAAGAAATACACACCCAATACAATGCTTCCCGGTCGATTCCCCCGTCGCTCAACTACCCCTCGTCTCGGACGCCTCCCTCTTTTCTCGATTCGTACGCAACACGTCGTCCACTCTCACTGCCACCTATGGCGTCCAGATCTGAACCCCACCCGACCTCCATACTCTACGCTTCAACGAAAGATCCACTAATGCAATCGACAATCGCCTTGCCCGCTGTTCTCTTGTGCTCGTTTTCTGCTCGCTCGTCTACTCTGCCCTTAGGCGAAAGATCTGCCAATACAATCGACAATCGCCTTGCCTGCTGTTCTCTTGTGCTTGTTTTCTGCTCACTTATCTACTCTACGCTTCGGCGAAGGATCCGCCAATACAATCGACAATCGCCTTGCCTGCTGTTCTCTTGTGCTCGTTTTCTTTTGGTCACTCGTCTCCGGGACCCCCAGTTTCCGCCCTCCAAACCCACGCCAACGCCATCCCGATCTGCCTCATTGCCGGTCTTGGAGCACTCCTCGCCTCGCACCTGCCTCGATAGCTTTTCCTGGCGTATGCGAACACCTTTGACTAGATACACTGTAGGCCAAACACCCATGTAAGCTTTGCCGCCCTGTTCAATCCCATTCCCACCTCACAATTTGCCTTCCAAGCCCCGAATCCCATCTCACCCGTAACTGATCCCGCGACTTGACTCGTGCATCAGGCTCTGAGTGCGCTCCGGACCCCTCGACGGAACTCACAAAACCTGAGCTCATCAACGCGCTGCTCGGCGTGCGCTCAGTATCGTCACTGCCCACGCCTTCGCGCTCTCCGCCACACTCGTGCACTCAAAGACCGCAAGATCAAGGACCTTCCCGTGCGTCCCCACCGCCGCGCTGTTTCGCATCCACCTCCTGCTCCAGCTTCATTCTCGTGTGACGGCGGGGACGAGGCGGACCCCGACGCACCATCTTCCAAACAGCTCAAACTTGCGAAGCGTCGAACAGTCCTTGCACTCGGAATCGGCGCGCCCTCCGCGCACCGTGTTACCCGCACCCGCTCCACCCAAATCGATCAGGACCATCAGGCCTTTGCTAGTAGTAGCGACCTTACTGAGCCTGATAGCTCTGTCGGGGACACACCATGCGCTCTCCCCAGTCCCCGCCGACTGCGTTCGACCACAAGTCGCTCCGAAATTGCGCTCCTGCCTCGCCAGTTCTCGGTACCCGCCGCCGCCGCACTCGGACCAAACACCAGCTCCGGACTCCACCTAGCGATGGTGATGGCGATGATGAGGGGGGTGTCACTAGTGTGAACGAACCTGAGGTCTCAAGTCCGAGTGATTTAGCCGATGCGTCGCATGTTGCTCAGGCTCCGGATGTCGAGGAACTATCAAACCCTGAAGACGAGGCGGTCCGCTTGCTTTGAAACGGAAAGGTTGTTGGACAGGGATCTGAAATGGGCGACCGGGTCCGCGGAGACGAAGGAGAATCGAGCGATCTGACCGATGAGGGCGATGTCACGATGCGTCCGACGCAGTATAAAGACGCAGAGGAGGAGGCGGATGAGATTGAGGGAGTAGCAGCGACGGATGAGGAGGAGGGAGTCGAGGAGCAGGAGCAGGAGGGTGATGGAGAAGGCGAGATGGAGGAGGAAGAACCTGTCGAGGCAGACGGGGCAGATCCCTCTGATACCAAGCTAAAAGATGAACCTTCGGATAATAGTATGTTCTAGCTTCCCGCCTGCCATTAGCTTATTTCTCACTTGTTCCCAGACATGGGTTTGTCTTCGGCCACCGACAAATCTCTTCTCCGCCTCAAACGCGACGCTCTACTTCGCCTGTGCTCTGCTCGCGCCTTATGGGACCAACCCCAACTCATACAGTCTCTCTTGGTCTGGCGCGACAAGCTGGTACTCCGGGCTCACTGATGAGCGAGCTTTCGGAGCTGTCTGACCCAGAGTCTCCTCTATCTGACACTGCAAGTCGGATGTCCGTTTCGGACCAGGAGGACATTTGCGCGAGGGAGGAGTCGGATGCTGGGTCGGAGCTATCTGAGCTCTCCGAAGAAACTGTTATCATCTCTCCCGTATCGCGCACCGGCAGCAAAGGCAGCAAGGGTAGCAAGTCACCCAGAAAAACGTCAGGCGGCGGGGCCAAGAGCAAAGTTTGCGCACCCTTGACCGCCCGTGCACCATCGACCAAGAAGCCCAACAAACGGCGTACGCCTGTGCTGGAGCGTCCTTCCCAGGTGTACATCGCAAACCAACCGGATACGTGCCTTCCCAGCTAGTGGGACCAAACCCTAACTCGTACAGGCCCTCTTGGTCTGGTGCGACAAGGCCGAGCCCACTGGTACTCCAAGCTCACAGCTGAGCGAGCTTTCGGAGCTGTCTGACCCGGAGTCCCCTCTGTCTGACACTGCGAGCCGGGTGTTCGTTTCGGACCAGGAGGACATTCGCGCGAGGGGGGAGTCAGACGCTGGGTCGGAGGTATCTGAACTTTCCATAGCGATGAGGGGTTAGTGGTGAGTGCACTATTTAGTAGTTCAATTTAAGCTCCGTACTCGGCCCTTACCCCTCTAGTACGACAATGCGACGAGGCCTAACCAAGGGAAATTTGTACTCGACCAAGGAGTGTTTGGTGAGTACAGACATGTTGTTTCAACATTAGGCGCTAAAGATACGCGTCTCAAGGATTCCCCAATAGGGATCGGCGCGCATATCGAAACAGTTATGGCAGAGCACATCTGGAAAACCGTCA
>JANWGL010001007.1:882-11204 GCA_025200755.1 Ceratobasidium sp. C01
ATATGCGTGGTAGCTTTCGCGTGGTCACAAATTGTAGATGTATGCGCGCTTTTCTTCACTCATGCCTTTTGATAATTAGTTTCTATGTCCTCCTGCTTCGTATTTTTCCTTTAATTCTGTTTTCTCTTGGCAGATACATGTTGCCATGCTCAATCTCTGTGTTCTTGTCACATACTTGTCATACACCTGCCCCATATGCATATGTGGTGTTTTAATACAGGATGAATTGAAGCTGATATGAGATATTAATGAGATTGAGTGCAAGTGTGCTTTCTAATATATTGTGTGGAATTATTGCTAGTTGTCTTGAGTTCTTCTGAGAACTAAGGATTCTCATGAGTTCTCTGGAGGCACCCTTGGTTCTCCTGAGTTCTTTGGAGAATGCCAATTTCTTTGGAGAATCCCTAGTTCTCCTGAGAACTCAGGAGAATCCCCCATTCTTTGGAGATCTCTTGAGAAGTCTAAATTCTCAAGAGATCTTTTGAGAAGTCTAAACTCTCAGGAGATCTCTTGAGAATTTAGACTTCTCAGGAGATCTTTTGAGAAGTTTGAATTCTCAGGAGATCTCATTAGGAACCTCAATTCTCCTGAGTTCTCCTGAGAATTCACCAGGTTTGCAGATGCCGCATCAATCACATTCGCCTGGGACCCTGCATCCACAGTCCCCTTTGCCCGCACTGCTCCTCCTGCTCCAAGATGAATCCACCGCTGAAAGGGTAGGGTTTTAAGTTTTAGATCGTCGAAATGGGTTGGGAGAATTTGTAGGACGTCTAATAGTAGATGATCGTTGTCAATATTATTTGGGTTAGTAGAGATATTCGCAGCGAGGGGCTCTGAGTGATCAATCAAAATAGATAAGGAGTCACTAGATTGTACATGCCCCTCACGATGCTCGTGTATATGTGCTCGTGAGAAAGGACCAGCAGGCGGCGACATTACTCCAGCCGGTCCTGCACATTTCCCGAGCTCCAATCCCCCAGCTCCTGCCCAAACGCGTGTATCAACGCCACCTCCAGCTCCGTGACCTCCTCCGCCTCGAGCTCCTCTAACCCCTCCAGCTGGTACGTCTGCTGTGTATTCCGCCCCGCTAGGACCTCTTCTAGCATGATCGCTTTTCGTACTGCCCCTCGCCACTCAATCTCCGCGCTCGGCAGCAGTTCCGTCGCTCTACATTGGTCTGAGACGTGCTCGCCTTTCCCGCAGCGGACACAGACTTGCTTGTCTGCGCGCAGAGTACCAGGAGACAAAGGGTACGATACCTCGGGTCCTGCAACTCTATTGCCTCGGCTAGCCGTAATCGCTGCTACCGCTGTTGCATATGCTGCCCTTCCTGCTGGTGTAGTGTCGAAAGCCTCGCCTCGTCCTCTAGCCAGTGGAGCACTTGGGGGCCGTTGAGGGGCAAATTGGGGCCGAGCAGCTCCACGCGGGGCGCCAAAACCTGTGCCCCGAGGGGCAAAACTGGGCCGAGCGGGTGGTACTGGCTGTGTTGTAACAGGGGGAAGGGGGTCGAATTGAATTGCCGAGCGCACCGGGGCCGACTGCGCAGTGCGCGTCGCTGGGCGTAGTGTTTGTGTTGTCGTCTGTACTTGTCTCCATTCGCGGTTCATGGTCTCCATCCTCGACCTCAGTCCCTCAACCTCCATCGCCAATCTCTCCTTCTCCACGACTCCATCAACCCTCCGTTGGTCCATCCCCGCAATATCATTGCATAAGTTCGCCACCGTCTTGTACGTTGCCAACTTCACTCCTAGGATCTCATGGATCGATGCCGGGATCGCCTGCCACGTCCATTGGAGCTTGTCCGACTCGCTCGACGTCACCGCTCCCGCCAACGCTGCATGCTCGTTCGCCCAGACCACATGATACTGCTCCTCCTCTCCATCTCGCCCAATCGCCATCCGCCCCAGCTTTTGCACCTCGAACCCATGCGCGTACCACTTCGCCGCCTTCTCCGCCTCCACTTCTGCTTTCGACCGAGCCGGCCACCTCAAGTCCAACTGTGCTTCCAGTTCCGTCCACGTCGCAATAGGATTGACCGCCTCCGCCTCCTTCGCCTGTACCCATTCTTCCGCCGGCGACCCCTCCTCAACGTTCTCTCTCCACAACTGCAGCTTCTGCTCAGCTGACATATCCGGATATCCTCCACAGATGACCTTGAACGCCTTCCTCCACCTGAGTTCCCCGCCATTCTTCTGCGTCTCCAACCCCGTAAATTTCTTGCCATTGGGCGGGAGCCTCTGGCGTGCATAGTTCATCTCCTTCGGTGTCGCCGTAGTCATGGTAGGTAGTGTTATATGGGGTGGGATTTGCCGGCCTGAAGGTGGTGTTGTTGGCGCAGGGCTAATCGGGAGCAAGAGCGCGCGAGGGTTGGGTGAAAGGGGGAGGGGCAGTGCTGGCGGTGTCCCAAGTCCTAGTTGGAGCGTGTTGTGACTAAATCCAATGCGGCTAGCAGTAGGAGTCGAGGGATGCGCTGGCGCTGCAAAGGTAGGAACAACAGTCGATTCCGAGTCTGATCTCGGTCGATTACCACCTGTGGGCGGCGGACTGGGGAATTGGTGGACGTGGGAAAAGGGTGAGCCTGCGTCTGACTGCTCTTCAGCAAGAAAATCGGCTACGAGGGAGTGTGTCGACTCCGATGGACTCGAATCCGCGCTGTCTGGTTCTGTGACTCCGTGTTGTTTTCGCTCGGCCGTCGCCAAGGCTTTCTGTGAGTTCCGTGTGGTCCTCGGTTTGGGCGGCTGCGTGCCGCTAGGAAGATTTTGCAGACGAGAAATCGTATGAGCGGGCGCTAGCCCAATGGAGAAATGTGTTGGTATCGGCAAACGTAGGGGTATCGAAACCCGCAGCCGTCACCACGATGGAGACGTCCGCCGAAGATGGTGGAAGAGATGAGGATTGAACCGAGTCTCTACGTCTACATGTGTGCCTCGAACCCTCGGGGACAGGTCCCCGGGACACCCTACTCCACCGCCGTGCGCTTCATCAAGTGCGCATAAAACCTGAATCCAAGTTTCTTGATCCCCTTCTCCGACTTCGGCAGCTCTCGCCAGATACCCAATGGCGCAACCAAAAATCGCTGGGTCTTTCAGGTTAGACTGACCAAGGAGTCGGCGGCTATGCTGAAGAAGAATAGCTGCGAGTGTCTTCTTATCCCTGTCGCAAGATAATCCTCGTGTGCTTAAGTGGCGAAGCAATGCATCAAAACCTGATTGATCGCTGTTGCCCTTACGTTCCAACCGGGAAGTCTGTCCGAACGGAGTCATAAGTTCGATTCTCCTAGTCTGATATTCTGTAGAGCTGGCACTTGCCAAAGCAGTTTCTCGATTCCCCCGACTTTCTACTGCGGCAGACGTTCCATCAACATCCGGAAGAACTGAGGCACTTGGATGGAAGCATTAGTGTTTGTGCTGGTCATGACTTAGTTCGCCCCAACCTTTTGTCATTCAGATCAGACATCAGACTCACACCAAACTGACTCGAAGGCCCGGGCCCGGACTCCGTGCTCGCCGAGATAGCAGTTTTTCGTGCCGAGCAGGTTGCTGGCAAGGAGTGCACTTCAACGGGATGGGTCTGGTCTTTGTTTGTTGACCTCCCTGCATTTGTGTCGGGTAACACTGGACGCGCCGGAGGGATAGGGTCGCACCTGTTTGTCTAATTCAAAGTCAGTACTCTTCGCCCATCCCAGACTCGTGCCATACACGCACCAGTGCGGCGATAGGGTAGCTAAGAGATATAAGGTTAATCGCGTTATATGATTGGTACCGTATAAGTCAGACTTGCCTCTCTACAGTTTCGGCACCTTCAAGAGCCGAATGACGAAGGTTCATCTCTTCTCTTCTGGGATCCCGGGGTGAATAATCCGGGTGGTGTTGCTGGCATGGTGGCCGAACCCCGAGGTTCTTATATCTCACACGGACAGCCTTGTGTGCTCTTCGTCCATCCGACTTGAAGCTCGCTTTGCCCATCGAAGCCATGAGGACGAGGTTAATGCTCATCGAGACGCCGTCAGCCTCCGCCCCCGAACCGCATATATTCAAGTGATCGACAGTCATGAGCGCGGAGCGCCTGATGAACACCGCCATCTCGATGTAAGATAGCAACATTTGCAAATTCTACGACCGACCCGAGGTGCGCCAAACTTACTGACGAAGATCAACGCCGAAGCAACGAGGCTCGATTCCCATGTGTGCATACCAACAATGATGCGATTTACTTGAATCCAACTATGGACTTGCTTCAAGCTTCATTAGGGCGTTTGTGCATAGTGACAATGTCACTAAGCCTAAATCTTTGTGACGGCGATTTCTCGACCAACACGTCACCTGAACGATTCAAACTTTCTGTGTAGACGGAGCATAGTATCTTCAGTAAGTTCCCGAAATATCGCTAGGGCGCGGTCAGAAATTATCAAAATATTCGAGATTGAAAATCCGTCACATAGTGACATTGTCACTATGCACAAACTCTCTATTTGGTCGAAAATAAGCGTGTTTCACGGTCTTCGGACTGGCAAGCTTCTCCGGTTAGGCCTGGATTCTCCACACTCTCCCCTTCACAATCGACCGCGGCGCCCCTCATGTTCACACAACGAGGCTTGTCCCCCGCTCTTGAGATTTTCACTAGCATTTCCGCGTTTCACTACCCACTTCCCTTTCCAGTGTTCTCCCCCTCCCTTATCTCCCGGCCAAATGTTCTTATACGCCGGAGCCTCCGGCACACCAAACTATCTCGTCTGCATCGCTCTTAGTCCCGCATTTTTGTCAGTGCAGCTGCGTTGATGTCGTCGCCGAAGATCGGGGAAGGGCCGAGTGTGAAGGTGTTTGATGATGGTTTGAGGTTGCTAGTATGGCGGAGGGGTAGAGACGGGTGGTAAGACTGATACTTAGGGGAATCGAGCTCCTGATATCGGGCTACTTTAACTTGGTCTTTTTTTCTTCGTTTTTCTGGAGGTGGAAAGTTAGGTAATTAAATTTGTCCCTTCGTGGTAATTTCAGGCGAGAGCACACTTGCATTGCTGGGTAAGAGGAATCTGCCAACGTTGGGGGTGGAGGAATTTTAGCTTTTTTGAAAGGATACGGCCACAGGTTGGGCGAGGCGCTAGAGTCCACTGGGAGATTTACGGCCAGGGTTGAAAATCTGGATGGACAGTTTTAGACGACGCGCTGAGTTAAAAGTTTGAAATAAGACCCCGAGGGAGAGAAAAGCAAAGATGGACACCGTGGCGCTAAAAATAGACAAAAAAGTCTGGTGGTGAGACATGGACGGTGAGTGGAAAGGGAGATTGGCGTGGGTTTAGGCGCCTTGGCGATTGGACGAGAATTGCTTTGGGCGGGTATCGCGTACGGAGGAACCCCTGGGGAAGGGGTATGCTTCTGCATAGCAGGCTTGAAGCGGCAGTTCGGCTTGGCAAACGGTCGGGTTTCGTATACAAACTTTTCACTTTCCATAAGAATTCTCAAGGGCTGTTTGTTTAAGTGATTGGATTGACTTGGGGGATTGTGCTATGCGATAGCTCGCCGTTGGGGCTCAAGTCCATCCTGATCGTTCACAATACCCCTGAGGCGGGAGCTCAATCAAGACCAGAGCATTCGAGGCAGATACGCTATAGTAGGTTCTCGGAGCTTAGGCGCGCATGTATATGGCAATTGTATTGGCTGTGGTGTGTTTTAGCCCAAAGATCGGCTGTGAATTGTGCACTGTGCTGGTTAGGCTCGACAAAATACACACCTATGGGAGAGGCGTTACTAGAAATGGGACATCGTTCGCCCGTGATTAGTCTCAAGGTGCCGATCTATCTGCTAATAGCGTGGATGTCGAGTTGGCCACGTTCAGCATGAGCGATCAATGACATGTTAAACTATTGTTCTCATCCCCGGCTCATTTCGAATGAGTGGCATTCCTGCGAATGCGCGGACTTGCGAGAGAGTCTTCTGGAAGTACTACTGGAACTTTCTGGACGCGCAGCTTTCAAGCCGATTGGTGGGCTCGAGGTGCGCCACGTTTGCGAAAAGCTCCGGGCTGAAGCAACGAGGATCGCTTTTATTACGTCATGTCAGAATGCCCCATTTAGAGCGAATAAGTTTAAAATCAAGAATATTACCCAGGCTAAAGAGAGCAACGAGATTCTGCTTAGTGAGCCGGGTGGGTGTATGCGCTGGGTGACCAGAGCATCTGCATAGGGACCTGCATGGTAGAACCGGGACGCCTCGCGGCGAGTTCCGTGGCTGGAGCGTGGAGACGGTTCTACCGGGAGTAATTTGATATACTCCGCACGGTACACGGCTGTGCGGAACGGATTGGTGGAAACCGGAAACCCTCCACGAAGTAAGAAATATGAGTCATACCACCATACCGAGGATATAATTCAAGTTTAGCGACGGGATGGATGAGTAAGACTCATCGGTGGTAAGGTGCCGGTGATGACTAACGTCTCTTTGGCCCTCCACGAGATTCCGTGAGCCTTTCCGTGGCGAAGCATTCCATACGGGCTATTTCAATATCGCTACCGGCGACACCGTTCTCATACCGCGCTTAGTCCACGGTAAAAGCCACGGAACTACCGGTTTTCCGCGATCCATGCAGGTCCCGACATCTGCACTAAGTCACGTGCAGGCGCGTCCGACGCGTGTCGAGTCACGCGGACCCTGGATCCCCCGCCATCCACAGTTGGTCTTCGCACGAATCCTCGCATGGGAGGTAAGAGTGCTCGTTGTTAGATAAGCACCGAGGATGAGCGATGCGTCATTCGTAGGAAGGGAAAACTCGTCTACACCGGGGAGAAACGGGACAGGTACAGCGTGGACGTCATTCGTCACGATCGGTGTGGGGTATTAGTCGCTGGTCGTTGGGCTAGCTGCTCCACGGTGAGCGCGATTCGGTAGAGCGAGTCTCGAGGCTGACTGTGTCTGGAGCTGGTTGGTGGCTGAATACTTGACTGGACACGCGAGGGCGGGGGAGTTGAGGGCTGCCCTCGGCTCGAGGACGTCATCTAGAGTCCAAGCGTTTGTGACAAGTATTCGGGCTTTGCTTCGTGACATGGCAACCTGACCTGTGAAGCAAATTCAGTTGCTGCTGTCGAGAGGACTCGGGCCGTAATAACCAACTTCGTGGGGCGTACCAGGCCCATGTCTCTAAAGCCGTCTGGTCAGTCGCATCATCCGCGTTCGCGCTCTTAGCTGACTGTCCTTAAAGCATGCGCGTGAAATAAGACCATTACATCGGTCTACCAGAAGAAATCCCATGCCTCGTTAGCATCATCCAAGAGCCAGTGTCACTCGTTGCACGTCAATTTTCCACACCAAATTCATGCTCCACAACTACGATTTATGTCGTGCACGGGTCCGGGTCCGTCGTTGTCCCTTGCTCTGGATTCGAAGCCATCTAGTCTAGCCTCGTGGCGTGCCTCACCATCCAGGCGTTGAAAAAGAGGAGATTCGAGGTTGATGTACCAGGTATGTATCTCTGCGAGTGAGTTAGCAGATATTTTGATTCTTCCCGGTGTTTGGGTTGTAGCGCCGAGGGGGTTAGGTCCATTGCAACACATAGAGTAATGGAGGTATATCTAGGGCCGGATTCAACTATATTCAATTCTATTGGGGGTGATGCCAAAGGAGTAACGGCGCTTGGTGGATGAGGTGAGTCCAGTATGGCCAACTCGAAATTTACTTCAAGCTTTACTTATCCGGACAACGATTCTGCAATAGTCCCTGGCCACCCAACACTTCCGCTCTCCCCGTTCTCCTTCGCTCCCAACATTTACCTGCCCGACTACAGCATCTACGACGGCTTCTTACTTATGGCACCTGCTAACAAAACAGCTGTTCGCCGCTCCTAGGGTCTCCGCAAACGTTTCCGCCTGACCCATCCTACACCCTCTTCCTCCTCTTTGGTCACCTCCTCCGACCCAACCTTCTCATACGCTGAATTCCTCCACACACGTAGCTGTCTCGCTAGCACCGCACTCAGCCTCACGTTCCTCGTTGCGGCTATTTCCTTGGCGCACTTACCACCCGTGCAATGGACTTTGAAGAAGGTGTTGCTAAAGAGCGGGGAGCGACCGACTTTGGAAGTATTGGATGGGGGCTGGTTTGATATCTTGAAAGATTCGGAGGGAGGGGGATAGATGTCAAACATGTGGTTAAGGGTAAGGGAGATATTGGTTATCGAGCAATCTCTGGTTCGTACGTTCTTCTCTCCCTTCTGTTTTCGTTGTATTTAATTGTGGACCTGGTTCCGTAGTGGTATAAGCGAGTGCGTGGTGCACATTGACGACGATACGGGTGGGGAAAGGGATGTTGTCATCTTTGACGGCGTTTGACGGGAGGTTGCTGAAGCGCTTGAGGCTACTGGGCGGTTTTCGGTTGGGGAAGATGTGGACGACGTATCCACTGAGATTTGCTGAGCTCAGGATCCCAATGAGAAAGAGAGACGTTGTATATATAGGTATGAGGTGGCCAAAATAAATATACGCGCTCGGCTTGGGAATGCGCGGTGTGGAATTGGCAATGACATGCAAAGGATGGAGTAATGTACAGGGGCGAGTACGCTACTACCCAAATCAGTCGAAATAGCTATCATACATATATTAAAGAATTATGTGAACTTTCCAATGTCCATACCAACTTTCCAAGCGTTTGTATACATACTAGACAATACGTCGACTCTAGGGGCAGGAAGACAAGAAAGATCGCTATGGAGCACAAGTGGCAAGGAGAGTAAGATCCTAGTCGTAAAACTAACAGATAGATACCAGCTCAGGAAGAATTGACCCCGGACGCCCGTTGTCACTCCTTGGAGTGAGAGTACCTTGTGTTATTATTTTATTTCAATTCGAACATAGTCATCTTTGCCTTGCATTTTCCAAGGTGGTACCATATGCTTGAGCTTTTGAATGTCTTTCTGTGATCAGGTGAAAAAGTAAAAATGCGGAATGATTGACTTGGTGGGCGAGGAACGCAGGGGAAGTTTTTCGATGTTACCCACACTCAGCCGAATAATAATTTGTGGGTTATCCAGTTGGTCGTGAGCGACGGCGCTTGGGCACGAAGGACAAGAAGGACCTAATCTTCAATCGGAGTGAAAGTATGAAGCGAAAAAGCAGATTAATCACATAGTTATTCTAGACACCTCTTGAAACATACAGCACAATCAAAAACACAACGCATACAACCGGCATCGCCTATCTCAATCTCATTGACCGATATGAATGTACGGAACCCAACGTCTAAACGATTTCACCCCGACTCGCGTCCGCAATGCGCCCACTGCAACATGCAACGCCCTTGCTACCCGATCGCACTTCAGCTCTCCTTCAGCTCTCCGTCTTCCACAATTTGACCACACACTTGGTTCGTCACAAGGGGTGCGTCAGAGTCGCTGATCGATCACATTGTCCCGATCACGGTAGGATAATTAGGGAAGGTCTGAGTGCAAGAATGTTTAATGGTAGCTTGAGGTTGTTGTTTTGGCAGATGGAGAGAGATGGGTAATGGGTGTCACATTCGTTTTGTCTTTCTCGCTTAGAAAGCGCCGCAACGTAGGGCGTAACCCTAAAACGACCAACAAATACGATAGATTCCAAAAACAAAAAGTATCACACTTAGGAGGATGGAGCTCCTGAAAATCCCAAGCCCTCTCTAATTGTTCACAATACACCTGAAGGCGGGAACTCGACTGAGACTAGAGTCTTCGAGTCAGATGCACCACAGCATGTTCTCAGAGCCCTGGACGCGCATGTATATGGCGATTGCATTGGCCGTGGTCTGTTCTAGCCCGGAAACCGACTGTGAGCCGAGCATTGTGCGGAGCTGGCTCGGCGAAATTTCTTGATATGCGAATGGATCTACTATAAATGAGACATCGTTGGCCTGTGATTGATCTTAAGATGCCGATGCATCTGCTGATACAGTAGCGTTGATGTCGAGTGGGCCACGTTCAGCATGAGCGATCATTGACGTAATAAACTATGCTTTCATCCAGGTCATTTCGTATGAGAGTGGCATTCTTGCAAATGCGCAGCCTGTCTAAAGTGTCCAATGGAAGTCTCACTGGAACATTCTGGACGCGCAGGTTGCAAGCCGAATGGTGGGCTTGAGGCGCGCCATGTTTGTGAAAAGCTCCATGCTGAAGCAAGGAGGCACGTTTTTATTGCATCATATCAAAATCATTCATTTAGGATGAATAGAAATATCACTTGGCCAAAGAGCTCAACGAGATCGCGCGTACCGAGCGGGATGGATATATGCGCTGGGTGGGAAACACGATTGGAGATAATACGCACATACTTTGGTACTCACTCAATTAATCGAAACTGGGTTTTGAAG
>JANWGL010001010.1:0-10713 GCA_025200755.1 Ceratobasidium sp. C01
CCTTCTCTGACGCAGTTCCCAGACATCGATCTCAGCTGTGACCCGTGGCAAGCGCCCTGCTCACCCCCGTCGCATTGTGTCACCCGAGGTTAGTTAGTCTCACTCAATATCACACATCGGGCTGACGTATCGAAGTCCGGGGACGGCTCCCCCCCCCTTGAGCAGCTGGCTGCGCCCTCGGGAAGCCAGGTGGAATTGCCACGCACAGGAAGGCTTAACGCGACCGATCAGCACGCAATTCGTGGTCGCGTAGCATTCAAGTCATACTCGTCGATCTCAAACCGAGTAAGCACCCAGCATCGTGCGCTGCTAACGCGTGTTCACTATCCTCAAATAGCCCGGCCAGGCCATGAGGACTGTCACCAAACTCTCGCCTCCACAGGTTCCCCCTGGGAGAGCACGCGTACGACGCCTTCCCGACATTGATCCTACGCGTTACAACAAGTTGCGCACATGGGGTCGCTACAGTAAGCTCCGTATCGAGCCTAAAGAGTAGTTGTGGAAGTCGATGACTATATTCCTTACATGCCTGTCATTTCCTTGTAACTAGCGTGTCGAATGTCAAAACTGCGTTTCAGCTGATGACTGAAGAGATTCGTAATGAATAGCCGGGGCTGATGTTACAGCGGCGTTGGCAGATATGTACGACATCGTTTGAAATAGCATACCAACGCATTTGGTTGGCGCCGAACAGAGTCTAGTCTGTGGTTCTACCGCTCATTATGTCTGTGGCGTCATTGAAACATTGTGCACTCGCCATACCACACGCATCACGCACCGATCCTGGTCCCACACGCGTCGACCAGCCTGCAGCGGTTCGCCGCTGTTATCATGCGTATTCGCGGGAGAGGACACATCCTGCAATCTGGCAGCCCGTTCCCTCAGCGATCCTCCGATTCACGTGTTATATCATGATCGCATTTCCCTAATGTATCAATTCGCTTCTGGTATCATGCTTATTCGTCGGAAGAGACACATTCCTGTAATTATGCAGCCCGTTCCCTCAGCAATCTACTGATTCTCGTGTTATATCATTATTGCATACTTCGAATGTGACAACCTTCGCCGTTCGGAGGTCTAAAATCGCGGCAATGTATTTCTGGACACCTATGGTCATTGTGAATGCAGGTGGAGCGCGAAAGGTGCCGTCGTGAGGAAGTACCGGCGTCGAGATGTATAAGAAGTGGCTGTACGCGTTGAAGGATACGTTGTACGCGTAGGCTGTGCACTGATGATCTCATTGCGTAGTCCTCTGATTCCCGTGCTATGTCATTAATGCATCTCTCCAATGTAGCAACGAGCTGCTGTTATCATGCGTATTCGTCGGAGGGAACACATTCCTGTAGACATGCAGCCCGTTCCCTCAGCAATCTGCTGATTCTCGTGTTATATCATTATTGCATCTCTACAATCAAGCGTTCCGCCGCTGTTATCATGCGTATTCGTGAGTCTCAGAAATCCCTATGAGTTCCAATACCTTCGATCTAGTATTCACGACGATACATCACCATCCGGTCAGCTCCTGCGACCTCCACTCGATTACGCGTAGAGCATCTTTCCAGTCGATGCCCATTGGCGTCTAGCGGTATATAATTGCAGCAATGCATTCCTGGGCACCGATGGCTGTCTGTGACGCAAGTGGAGTGTGAATGACGCGGTCATGGATAACTACCTGCGTTCATATGTATGTGAAGTGACTGTACACGTAGGAGAATCTCATGTACGCGTAGGAGGATAAAATGTACGGGTAGGCTGTGAACAGATGATTGTATAGTGCAATCTCGTGATTCTCGTTCTATGTCACTCCTCTATCTCCCCAATGTAGCCGTTCGCTGCGGTTATCATACGTATGTGTAAGACAGGACACAACTTGCAACTCGGCAGGCCTCTCCACAGTAATCTTCTGATTCTCGTGTTATATCATTCTTGCATCACTTCAATCTAGCGGTTCGCCGCTGTTATCATGCGTATTCGTGAGCTTCATAAATACCGATGAGTTCCAGTACGTTCAATTTAGTATTCTCCTCACCATCCGGTCAGCTCCTGAAACCACCACTCAATTACGCGTAGAGATCCTTGGATTACGCGTATACTAGGTTCATTGATACCGTGGTATTTGGACGGTAACAGCCTGCAATATATATTTGCGACGCGTCTTATTTTCACTCTTACGCGGAATCACATTATGCGTTAAGACTTCAGTGAACTTCACTTGCATGCGTATCCTCATTACTATTACGCTTCACTATGTTGACAAAGTACGCGTAGTTTTAAGAGAGTCCGCTGATGTGACTCAGGGTAAGGATTGCATGCCCCTCCTTCGCTGCCGCGTCCCAGAGTTTAAGATCTTCCTGTGTCTTTATATCGTTAACACCCGCACTGTAAATATGAGTGCGGACTCACCATAGCGCTTTCCACTGCCATCGTTGATCGTTGACAAGCTTACGCGTCCGGAGTACGCTGACACGCGTCCGAAAGTCCCCGGCACGCGTGCCAGCATTGTTACATTCTATGACCAATACATTACTATTCTAGCACAGTCCTCATTCGTTCACTCGTTATCCACATGCATTTCATCCTCCGATGACTCTTCCGCTGCCTGTTTGCCTGCTGCCTTCATAGACTGAGCGACTCGGCGCCGCTTCGATGGGCGAGTGGGTGTTTCTGCATGTACAAATGTGAGTGTCGAACAAATCGATTGTGAAATGCATACCTGAAGTGAGTGTCAATGCGGTGCTGGGACCAGCACCAGCGGTGGCTAGGTCACCCGGACGACGGTTCCCCGGACGCGGTTCACGAAGGGATAGGGAGATCGCCTTCTGTGTGTCGCGGGAGAAGCGGGTATCCTCGTCCGCTTCATTGTCCTTGGAGCTGGTATCCGAGTCGCTGTCCTCCTCACCTCCGACGGACGAGGTTGAGGATGCAATCACTGGAGCCCTATCACGCGGCTTGTCCTCTGATGGTCGTATGAGTTTGGTAAACCCGGAATCTATGTATCACTTACTCTGGGGGTAGGTAATCACCACTTCCATTGTTTGCCGACAAGGACTTGGACCAAACTTAACCTTCCGGGTACCTCCGCCAACAGGGTAACTACGGGTCCCTGAAGCTGGGCCGGTACGCGGCGGCCTCGTTGTCTCGGAACGTGCGGCCAGCGACTCCTGGCGGGCTGTACACGTCGCCGGTCGAGTTGCTGAGCTTGAGGGAATGATTGATCTTGGGAGGATGTCATCCCCCGAATCTCCATCACTCGGCTGTGAGGATTTGTGCAGGAGGCCAGTGCCAATACCATTTTACTCACAATATCGCTGTCGGAGAAGATAGGATCGGGCGCTGGATGAAACGTCTGTGATGTATGCGCAACGATGCTTGGCTCTGGTAGTTCGGAGTCCCGGAGCTGCGTTAGACGGCTTCCCGAATCTCGGATCCTCGCAAAGAGCTTGGCAGCCATTTCGGTGAGACGAGTCCTCTGATTTCGAGTCAACAGAGAGGCTCCCGCGTACAGTGGTCGTTCACCGGCCTGCAACGCGTGTTGCATCCACTGCAGTCGAACGACCAGCAACACGGCGATCTTGACGCCGTACGGCCCACCAAGGAAGGTGTTAGTCGGACGATGGAATAGGGCGTTCGATTCTATCCAAGTCATCAGATTAGGCAATGAATATGGGTTGGTGATCTCCTTGTTGGTGAAAAACATGGGATGCGGCCACCAACCGCCGAAGCTCCCCAGTCCCCATTGCGCATCACTTGGGGGCGATCCTAATATCCACGGGCACTCCTCCCCGGCCGCGTTCCAGATGCTGCTGGTTGCCTGCCAGATGAATATCAGTGAGTTGTACTCCGCGTATATCCATACTACGCACGCGTATCGGTCGCTCTTGTTCATATCGAAGTAGAATATTAATTAAGTCGTTGCCGGGACATCGTTCGTTGAGCTCCGCCATATCGAGCTGCGAAAAGAGATGTGTTACCGGCGCAGGGTGCGTTGGACGCGGGATCTTTGCCACCAGCTCGCGGAAGACGACTGGATCATTCGCACGCGTAGTCATTCGTAGTACCCACATTCGGCTCTCAGGACTATATCGTAAAGCGTTGGGCTCGTGAATCTCGTGCCGTGTTTGCGTGTCCGAATGGACTTCCGAGATGCGGCGGAATTGGAAGCGCTGCGTGTGGGGTATCTCCTGCATCTGTCCGGCGTGAATCCAGCATAGCCATTCCAATGTCTCCTCATCGCTCCAGTGGACCGGGTGTGTAAGCTCGTCAATACCTTCCGGCATTCGGTTGGGGTCGACATCCCAGGCCCAATTAATCGGATCGCCAACGAACGGGCAGACATCTCCACCTTGCCAAGCTGCAAATGTCTGGGGGTTAAGGGCATGCCAGAGATATTTACAATGTGAGAAACACACTGAATGTATAATCAAAGTAGTCTTCCAGAAGGGATCGCTGCATTTCGCCGTGGCCGTCGCAGCGAGGCAGAATTGGACGTTCCGAGCCGTCCAATGCCCCATAGACTGTGGGATGCGCGGTGGCTGGATACGCGTTGAGTCGAGGGCCTGCGCGATTCGTTACTTCGATGAATGCAAGGTTTGCACAGCTCACCCACCTAACGATAGACGGATCTGGTCTAGGAACTGCCCACTAATAGCATTACCATATCCATTATCGGGACCAAGCTGCGAACGCGGCGAGGTAGCGCTACGCGTCGTGTTAGTGAACTCACTTGGATATGGTGAAAGACCTACTGATAATACTCGTAGATGCCCTCCGAGTTCTCCCATGCGCCAGTCATGGCGAACTCGCCCCCTGTATGTTGATTCATCAACCGGCAGAGATACACCATGTCCCGGGGGATATCACGTTGAACCCTAGCATGTATTACCGCAGGAATTAGCACACTGACGTGACGCATTAATGCTCAACTCACATTTGGCGATCGGCGTTCGAGCAAGAGGCATAGTCCTGGCTGGGCCAGGCGTCCATTAGAGTAGCCACGACGCGAGAGAAGAGGGCGTCGTCTGGTTCCAGACTGTAGGCTCACCCTCGCCGTACGTCATAAAAGCCCTCATTGTTTATTCGCTCCATTAACGCTGCTTGGTTCTGCTGCTCTTCCAGGATACGTCAAATCTCGTCGTCAAGCTAGATGAATCAGCCGTTCAACGCGGCCATCATAAGAACGCATTGAGACATACCTCTGCCTCCTGTAATGCAATAGACCCGCCCTTCGACTTTGTTGCCTTCTTGAAATTATTGATTCGGTGCCGCAATTTCTAAGATGAGCCTCATCAGAATTATCCTACACAGAGAGACATCTTCCTTACCTCAAACATATTCGCCCAACGCCTTCCGGTAATTGTCTTCGCAAGTGGATTGTCGGGACGCGTTGCATGGCCAGCACGTCGGGGATGGCAATAAGGGAAACGAACATAGAAGCGATCAAGCAGTGCTCGCCGATATACATTTTGCTGTGGTGTTGACTTGTCGACCTGCCAATCCATGAAGTCTTTCGACACTCCACGTAGCCAGGCCTCTTCCTCCGGCGTAAAGAATAACATTGTGGATTGGGCCAGGACGCTGGGTGTTGGGCGATGTAACTCACTGATATGCTGCCAGCATATGATGCCGTTTCACGTGACGTTAACGCAACGCGTGGCCAGCTTTCCTAATCTGTCACACGCGTAACATAGCCGTTTGATTCACCCATAACAGTTTAACAGTCCCGACGATTTCACCGTACTTTAAATATGAGACAATTATTACAAAGGGCGAGTGATAAGGGTCTACTCATTCACGCCTCTTACGGCCGCCCCGACGCTCTGCCTCTATTGCAGCCTGTGCAAGCTCGGAACGCGTAGTGCTACACGAGCTCCTGCGTGTTGGCTGGAAATATCACCAATAAGCGTGCTTATGACGAAACATTTATGAGACCTACCTCGACCGTTCGTGTAGTCCCCTGTGGATAAAGTTGATATTAGTATCCTGACAGGGAAATGCATTATTGCACATACAGTCGATTTAGATTGGCCACGGCGGCCTTGTTGCTTTTCAGGCTGCTGGATGATCCTTCAAGACAATACATGAATAAGATTAAACGGCACTTACTGAAACCGTTTTCTTATCCCCTCGTGCGGGGATTGCCGGAGTAGGATCAAGAGGCGGATTCACGGTGGACTCCACATGCGTCCCGGCTGCATGCGTCAACGGGTCTTAGACATCAATCACCAATGTTATGAGCTGGATTGCACCCACCATTAGGTTCAGGGTTCATAGATGTCACGACCGTCCTTAAACGATCGTTGGGATGACTTCTTCGTGTTCGAGTGTCCTGAAAGGACTACGTCAAGTGGCGAGATTCTTGTGTATGACTCTTAAGTCAATCGAGAGACTCTTAGGTCCAGAGAGAAGACTCTTAAGTCAATGCAAGTAGAGGCCCCTTAAGGCAGATAGGAGAGTGTTGAATCAAGTGTGTAAGAGATAAAAGACAAGAGTAGAGCAAGCTGGAGAAACCAAGCTTGCTCTAGAGCTCTCAAATACATAAGGGGCGCACAGCTGTGCGCATGCAAGAACATACAAGTGAGTCAAGGTGCAAGTCACAGCACCAAGTCATACAGGCAAGGGTGCGCGAAGAAGACTGGAAAGTCATGGGCGCAGCCACAGACGTGTGACCCATGGGCAAGCCATGAGAAACGAGAACATGACAAGACAGAAAAAGGAGAAAAAGAAAATACATGACATAATGGGGGTCATGACATTGTCCCCCCTTAAGCACCGCCTTAGGGGACCTGAGCCACACAAGAAAAACATTACAAAGCCCTACATATTGGGCACAACTACCACACTGTCCAAAAACGTGTTCAGAGAACGCCATCCCCTCCTCAAGTCCGCCGGCCCCCTCGCCACCTTGTCGAAGAGAAAATCCTCCCATTCTCCTTCGCTGCCATCTGTCACCTCCCCCTCCTCCAAGACTTCCATATCCCCTCCCTCCCCCGACGTTGGTGAGGCAGGCGACGCAAGTACGCCCGCTGTTAGATCCACCAATTTGGGTACCCAGGTGACCCACTCCTCCTCTTCTGCCTGCAGTGCCATTTCCGCCACTGTCTTCCCCACATCCTCCATCCAATTGTCCCAGGCCCGCTGGTCCATCCATTTGAAGAATTGCTCCTTTGACACCGCCCTGGTCATCACCAGGGTCCACATCTCCTCCATGTCCATCTTCTAATGCACCCGTTGTATGATGAGGGCACCATCTTCCTCCACTCCTCCTTCGCTTCTGCGATCCACTTCTCCACCTCTCCCATCTCCACCATCCACCCGCCCGACGACTTCCATACAATCCCCTGCCTATGCGCCCACCTCTTCCTTGACCCCTCCACCACCTCCTCCACCGTCGCTGCTACGCACTGCCAGCACAAATAAAGTTGGGTCTGCTGTAAGGCAAGACCGTTGGTTGGGGACTGGCCACTGCTGACCGAAAGAAAGTCCCCCCAAGGGGGTCGTGGAGGACTTGGTCCTCAGGCCAAGTGAGAGCCCATCGCTCGGACATTGGGATGTAGTCGAGGTGGGCCTTTGGGTCGAGCTTGAGGGCATGCTGTCAAGCCGCCTCGAAGGGCTTGACGAAGTCCTTGTGCCCGCCTTTGCCCCAGGCGCGCTGGGTGCTGGCCGTGACGGGGACAAAGGGTCCCAGGGCAGCGGCGATGTGGGCCTTGGCAATGGCGCAGGCGGAAGCGGTCCAGGACTTGGCGGCAGGCATTGTTGATTTGGTGAGTTAAAAAAAAGGTTTTTTGGTAGAGGGTTGTGAGCGTGTGTGCGAGTGCGAAGTAGTAGCTGAGCTGCTGATGTCAAAAGAGGTCTTTCCTCCCTCCCTTTTTGTACTGTTGGTGGGTTGTTTGTAGTTCTTTGGAGTAGGAGCATTGGTATGTTCCTGTAGCAGGTGCTGCATGACTTCGTCTAGATCTTCAATTTTTTCTGCCCGTTCCATTGTGTTCTCTTCTGGTTAAGCATGTCGCGCGGGTTATTATGTGGGATCCCACTCCCGCACGCGGGATCCCGGACTGAAATCCTAGGTCCCGCACCCGCACCTGCACCCGTGTGTGGGAATGCGAGAACCTGCGGATTCCCGCACCTACCCATGGAATGTGCGGGAACATGCGGGAATGCGCAGGAATATGTGGGATGCGGGAATCAACCTGTGGACGGAGCTGGTGCTTGCACAAGAACGCGCAGGCACGCGCGGGAATAGGGGGAATGGGGGGGGAATGGGGGTAAACGCGGGTGTACAGTGAGGTACATGTAATATTTGATAGTGTAGATACATTGCCGAATCAATTAGGATACTCGCGGAACGCGCGAGTACAACCCGACCCCCTAACGGACCTGGAGGGAGCAATCCCAGCTCCCCGTGCACATGGCTATCCCATCCGTGCTCACACCTAAGCAACTAATTCGATTCTCGTGACCAGTCAACACACCTACACGTTCACCCTTCAGCATATCCCAAACATTGCACGTCCATTCGTCGTAGCCCCCGAACAGCAAACGGCCAGACAGGCTAAACGCGACCGACGTGACACTAGAGACTATGTCTTCGTGAGTGAACACATTCAGTTCGGGGTCAGTGCGTATATCGAAGAGGCGGCAAGACACGTCCTCTGAGCCGGTGGCGAAAGCGTCACCGTTTGGGAAGAATCTACACGGATATGCGTGGCTAAGTTAGTTATTAATGTGGTGTGGGTGCTCAGGACAAGATAAGCGCACAAAGGGTACTCACTGGATGGCATTGATATCCAACGCGTGCCCGTTAAAGGTCTGAGTGGCCTTGCCGCTTCGGACATCCCAGAGCTTAGTGGTTGCATCACATGCGCCGGAGACGAACACATTTTGGTTAGGACCAATCGATAGGCTGCGTGTTTTGCGTTAGTGACTGCCGTAGAGACTGAAAATGATCCACGAACCTCATGATGTCGCCTGTGTGGTCATCGAACTCCATTACACAGATGCCAGTTTCAACGTCCCACAGCATACAGGTCCTATCACCCGAGCTGGTGACAATCTGTCGGTTGTCAATAAACCGGCAGCAGCTCAGGTAAGCCGAATGGCCATCAAGTGCACGCGTCCTCTTCCCACCACTCTCGCGTTACGCAAATAGTAGACCGAGCAGACATTGTCGAGACCACCGCAGGCAACAAGATTACCCGAGGGTGAGTAGGCGCAGGTCATCACCCAGGGCGACTGAAGTGGGATCACACAAATCTTGCGGGTAGTGTACGTGTCCCAGACAAGGAGAGTTCCGTCCTGGGACGCCGAGACCATGTAGTGGGTGCCCACACCCCAATGCATGGCGTATATCTTTGCAAGATGCCCCTTGAGCGTGCGCCGAACGGGCATCTTAATGCTCGGGATGGATCTAAGGTCCTTAGCAAGTGCGCGCACTGTTACGCGTAAAATCAAAATATTAGCAAAAGATTTACGAATGGCGTAAGGACGGTGCTCACAGTTTCAACTGATTCAGCGCAGGCTCAGCCCTACGTGTAGCACATTGTGTGAGTTACGCGTAGTCTCACCGTAGGTCTACGCGTTGATTTTTGCAGTTGGGGCTCACCATTTGATTGATGGCCTACGCGTCAATTGTGAGCCGGGTTTGGTTGCTACCAAACAAACCAATGATTGTTTTGTGGTTATCCCAGGATATCTAATAGTCATTTCCTAAGGTAGGAACCACGCAGATGCCACCAACCTTATCTTATCGGTCGGAAAACCACGTGACATTCGTCACATTTTCCTATGTAGATACATGTAGAAATGAGAAATCAAAAATTCGGCTTCCGAGACCTTCTTCAGAGCTCACCAAAACCCCGATCTGTGAAAGAACCGAGTAAAAAAGTGGTGTTCCCGAGGACTAGTGTCCTCGGAAAGGAAGAACTGACCGTGGGAAATACTTGAATCATGTGACCTGGTGACTTGATCGTTGTCACTCGCCCAACTGCTTCCAGCAACAACTGTCGATTCAAGCGTGTATACACTCGATAACTTGCCGCAGACTATTTAGACACGCCAATAGAACCTCCCTCTCTTTTCGCCAGTTCCCTTTCGGCCTCCTCCATAATTCTCCTTGGATATTCCCGATGACCACGGTAATGCTTTGCTGCCCACATTGACATCCGACCATCTAATCCCTTCGTATACCCATCACAAATCCTCCTACTCCGAGTACAAAACCTGAGGGATCATCAGAGCACACTTGTGAGTACGATTTTCGATTGGATAATTTCAAACACTTACTTCGAATGTCGTCCAACGATACACTGGCAAGTGCTGTAGTCACGTTTTTCCTCAGTTGCCACACTGTGGATGACTCGGGGTACTCCCGATACACGCGCTTCGCCTTACCCCAACATTGCTCTATTGGGTTCAATTCGGGGTGGAATTTCGGCAGCAACAAGAACCCATAGCCTCGTGAATTAACAAGATGTTCGAGAATGGTTGTTGGGGCCGCAAAATTGGGTTGGTTATAAAGAATATGGCGGAGACAGCATTCGGTGAGTTTGTCATTGCTTTGCTTGCAGTCTGCTCTGATGTCGTAAGCATTCTCCCAACCTCGTTCCTTGACGATCTCGGCCATTCCCTTGAACCAACCGGCACGAGGGTGGCCCTCTGGCCAGTATAGAGACTGCGGCTCGCCATTGCTGAAGTAAGCGCCTGTCATTGGCGCATCAA
>JANWGL010001011.1:0-14288 GCA_025200755.1 Ceratobasidium sp. C01
CATCAGGGGAAGAAAAACTACTGGCTGGATCAAAAGTTAGCAGTTATTTCCAATCAATTTCCAATCAGACTATACCATATAAGGGTAATTTCAAATTTTCCAAATATCATAAACAATACTCAAAAATCAAAATTTCCCAGAGACAGTCTACACAACTGGCCCTGGTCTACAGGTGTCTACACAGACACCCCTGGTCTACAGATGTCTACACACAGGGTGCCCTGCCTACAGACCTATACAAAGAGATACATAATATGGGCCCTCTACATAGTCAACCCCTTTTTGCTGATGTTGTTACATTTACTGCAAATCACGAATTCACTACGGCATAGAATCCTATCCGCAGACTCAGGCCCATATATCAGACATATTACTGGGGGCAACATCTTCTACACGTACACGCGGAGCCTTTATGTAACACCAGCAGTATATCTAAGGTGCCACACACCACCCTATGGGAATTGCCCATCCAATAATATCACCCTGGAACACTTCCATCATTAATGACCTTTAAAGCATGACGACATAGACCAATGTGTTCGCTTCCTGCCTGTAATTGCTGATTAGTTGGTTTAATGTAATCCAATGTTAGCGGCACGTACGGCAACTATGAGCTTCAGGCGCTGCGCTGCATCCATCTCGAGGGAATGCCATGTATGCGCCTGACGCAGTGCGTATGCTGTGCCCCCTGCCATCTCTACAATACTCGGGGCACTTGCGAGTGTGTTCCACGTGCCCCGCCGCTTGCCGAAGTCAATTATGACCGTGGCAGCCTCTCTCTCTAGCCATCTCACTTCCTCCTCCCACCGAAGAGCACGTTCGTCCGCCCGGAACCATTCAACACGTAGGGCTAGTTCATTGGCCATTGGACTATTATCCCAATAGTGTCAACTTCACTCACCTTCATCGCATTGCTCCTGAATATCTATTCCAGTCGTTTCAACTTCAACTCCGTTCTCTCCGCGTTTGGGCGGGCGAACCCGCCAATACCAGGGCATGACTATCCGTCCTTCGCCCAGGTCCGAGCGTGAGTTCACCATTGAGGAGAGTTCAGCGAGATCATCAGCAGTAAAGTCGCGGAATGAGTGCAGGTCGGCATGCGAAGGGGACAAGCGCAGAAGACGTGTCCTGCTGTGATTGTAGTTCCACATAGCTAGATCTAGACGCTCCTTGATACGCAGAATATTCGCCTCTGCGCGAGCGGTGTCAACAACGTTTCGCCGAGTAGCACGCTTCCCACGGATCACCTGCGCGCGTTGTACTGATAGTGCCCGAATTGACTGTAGCGCTCTGAAACATGAAACGTGTCGCAGCTCCTGCTCCACTTTCTGTGATAAAGACAGACTAGCTCCGTCCGCGCTGGCTGTATTAATGCTAGGGAGCACGACCGTCCAGCGTTCTGGGAGCCCTGGCTCCTCGGACGGCCGTTTAACGTTACTGTTATCAGGGAGCTTCATAAACGTCTGTGCCTGCTCATGATGCAAATCAAGTTGAGATAATAACTCCTGTCTCCGGGCCGTCAATTCAAGACTTTGACGGGGCTTGGGACGCTTCCCAATCCTTTTTATATCCAGTAACAGCCGATGTCTAAGCACAATATGGATTAGGTCACAAAAATGAATTGTTTCTGCAATGCTTACTGGGTCACCTCCATCTCGATCCCAGCGGAAATCCACGCAGAAACCTCGGACTGTGTAGCTGAGGCCTCGGTGATGTGGCCGTAGCGGTCCTGATGGGGTTCGGCAAGCTTGTCGGTCATTAGAGCCTCTGCGGATGCTCAGTATTATGAAGGAGCAAGTACAATCCTAAGCAAGCACACCTTCTGGCTGGGTTAGCACAAATACACTGCACCATCGCCCACTCTCAAGTCTTGGGGACCTATCCATTTGGGCCCATTCCTCTGTCAACACCGGGTCCAGACTCTTATGATATGCCAACCACAAATCCCGTTGTTCTTTGGCGAGACGCGTCGCCTCGTCATATCGGTTCAGAATGTGTTGAACTTAGAGGATGAAGTGTCAAGGGGTGCATCCTGAACCGGCAGGTACAATGAGACGTACCCATTCCAGTGAGCTTTGACCAGTTCCACTGGCTCATTAGCTGATTGATGGCGTCAATACGTGCACCTGGGCCCTTTTCGGCAATACTCCGTGAGGCAGGGTTCAAATTGGACCAGAAGCGTTCGCCGCCTTCTCCGTCAATGCGTCCCACACCTTTGATGTTATTAAGTGAGAATCGAATGTAACAGTTGTCGTTATGGCCTGCTAGATGAAACTTTGGTACGGCGGACGTGAACGAGGTAAAATCATCCTCGTAGAGCGGGCCAGCGGGCCCCGATAGCCTGCCCCAACGGCTCCACATCTTGGGCGTGTAATGGCACATGATATCGTAGTGAACTCCGACATCCCGGACGCGTTCCTGGTGGAGTAGTTTCAACACTGAACCAATGGCGAAGTCGGTGTATGCAAAGCTACTAGTTGTCAGCTAAATGAATGTGTTGCTGCGCGGATGGAACCTACCGCTCGCCCTTCATATAACTGACGGTACCACCAGGCATAGCACATGAGTGTCTAGCACAGAGAGTCGATCCAATTCCGGTCTCTGCGTACCCTTCCGACCGCACAAAACGCCTCTCCAATGCCTTATGATTGTTGCAGGTTATGTCCTATATGGATCAATTACTCAATATGCACGTACCCTAGATGACAGCTTGGCTCTCACCTTTGTCTCCTCAAGTTCATCTACCTCTCCAACACCACTAAGATATTCACTGAATGCCTCTTGCTCGGCCATGTATTTGCGTCCGTCGCTCAGACACGTATCCCATTCATCGGTAAGCTTGTTTTTGCGATTGATGTGAAAGTTTCCATCGAAGGTCAGATGTTGGGTATAAATATACCTAGCGGAACAGTGAGCGTTATGCGTGTACGCTACATCAATGCGTACCTCTCAGTCTCCAAAACCAGCTTTGCCTCATAGTTATGTCCATCTCTAGGGCATGCCGGACAGCGAATTGCAAGGTCACACAGGTTACGCGTGTGTGAGGTGACTGGCCTGATACCCGAGCGCTTCAGGTCCATCAAATGCTGCCATTGCCTCGACACGCGTGAGAACTCCTTGTAACGTTGCGGAACCCGCTGAGGGAAAGCAGCGTCGGTCTGAGCGACAAGGGTGTTCCAGTAGCCCTCCGTGGAGACCTTCGCGGAGTTAGCCATGTGCGAGTAGTGTTGAAGGACCGCGAACGTGAAACCAGTTTCTGGGCGAATGTCGGAACAAGGAAAGATGTGACATTGCAAGAGTTGCCGCGCACGGTCTCCGCGGCCTGGATGCTTACAATAGCGAACGCGGATGCTACGCACACCGGAGAGATCGCCCAGTACGAAGTTCTGGTCAGTG
Organism: Ceratobasidium sp. C01; assembly: GCA_025200755.1. Classification (NCBI taxonomy): domain Eukaryota; kingdom Fungi; phylum Basidiomycota; class Agaricomycetes; order Cantharellales; family Ceratobasidiaceae; genus Ceratobasidium; species Ceratobasidium sp. C01. The sequence goes on from JANWGL010001011.1 coordinate 3,397, forward strand.
CCAAGCGTACATGGCTCCCCCGCATGCCCTAAGTGAAAGATATAGCCAAGCTCCATGGCAGAAATGTCCTGAAAGTATGCTCCGGTCCAATGGCGGAAACGATGGCTAGGGAGCATACGATGCATATCGAATAAACACTGTCGACATAAAGTATGTGGATGTAAGCAGTCACGGCAGCGATACACATCTGTAGTCTTCAGGCAACGAGTACATTCCGGTGTAGGTGTCCCTAGATCATCCGCTGCCACTAAACGCCTGAGATACTCTGGTGCTGTTTCAGTCCACCAATCCTGAATCATTCGGTTCTGCCCCTATTCCCGAACGCGTCAAATGATGCTTGATACTGCTAACGGGTACGGACCTTGCCAGGGAGCCGCTTGACTTCGCGTGGGGTCTCCATGGACGGGGCCCTGGAATCATCGTGCGAGGGAGCTGAATCCAGTGTATCCTTTCGAGCATCGGGGGCCTCAGACGTAGGTGGCGGGGTGCGTTTAAGCTCACTAGTAAATGTGAATAGCCCAGAGGGCGCGGAGGCCTGGTCCTTTGCTGCTAAGGCTGCCGACTGGACGCGTGTGCGGAAGTGCTGACTGAGAACTCGATACGAGGGCGTAATCTTAGCGCGTTTCAGTGAAGGCGCTTGCCCAAGGCTCTGCGCGATCATCTTTCTTTTCGCAATTCTTGAAGACATTCTGATGCGTAGGAGATGGACCCAACAGGAGAGCAGACCAGAGGGGAACGCGGAGCATCTTAAATATGGGATGTAAATACGATCCAAGAAGCAGTACCCGTACATCCCTCTTGATGAGAGTCAAATTCCAGTTGTGGAAATGATACGCGTATCGTGCGACCAATCAGATAGGCTAAAGTGCAGCGATCCGCAACTATCGGAACGCGGCCCGAGCTATCTGCTTCCAAGAAAGAATAGAATTCCCATTGCTTGAATTTTCCTATTCAATATCAGAGAACGCATACACAACATTTGTAGCTCATAGGACAATCATCAAGGAGTCAAACCATGCCTATTTCCTCCCCTTGCGTCCCCCTCGAGGCTTCTCAACTGCAGGGGTGGACGTTGCGTTGGGCTTCACGACTGATTCTTGCGCTCCACATTTACGTCCGCCGGGTTGTGGCCCTGGTTGCTCCTCCCGGTCTTCCGGTTGTGGCTCCACCTGTGGATCAGCGTTCGCTGTCTTGGCTACGAACGGGTCTCACTTAGCAAGGCAGCCCGCGAGGAGAGTAGTACATACCTTTGGTCGTTTTTGCTTTGGGACCCGGGGCACGCACTCCCTTCGGTGGAGGAGGGTTCCCAAACGTGGCCAGCTTCCAGTAGTTGGCCTCCTTGTCTGGCATCGCTGCGGAGCTATCGGCCATTACCGAGTCCTCCGGCACGCGGAATGAGCTCGACGCGGCATTCGAGACCTCGGCAGACTCCGAGCCTCCGGTGGAGCGCATATCAACGTCTTGTACTCCCCCATCCGATTCCGACTCAATGAACTCTTTGCTCTTCTTCCCACCAGTCTTTTTCTTGGCGGGGGCAGTCTTCTTAGGTGCCGGGTCGTCGACTTGCATGTTCGGACCGCGGCTGGACGCTCTACTTGATGCCCCGCTTTTCGTTGAGCCTTGAACGCGTGACGAGCGGCGGAGATCCGCTGGTGGTTGCTCGACCGCAGGTTGTTCTCCTGTCTCGGACGAGGCTCGGTCGAATACGTCCTTGGTCCGTGAGGGGCCTGGTCCCGGTGCACCACCTCGTTTCTTTGGAGGCATGGGCTGGGAATCCGGCGAGGTTGGGGGGCCGCGTTTGCCCATCGTGGGGTTCTTAGGGGGATTCGATTGTTTAACAATGGCCGCAATCTTCTCGGTGGTCATCTGCCAATTAATGAGCTGAGAAATGCTGAGCAGAACGGTTGGAGCACGATGGAAAAACACACTGGTGCGCGCGGGGCGAGACGCGCTGCCTCGGCTGCGGGAGGTGCAGGAGGTGCCTTCACAGCCGCCTCCTTGGTGACTTTGCTCTCACTGTGTGACCGAGGCGATTCTTCCAATGAAGAACGAAGCACGACGTCCTCATCGGAGCCCAGCGGCGCTGTAAATCTCGTGTCGTCGGTCGTGATTTCCTGGGCGTCTGGCAGGTCGTCAATTGACGACACTACGACATCTGCCGTACCGTGAATGGCGTTTGACAGTCGTAGGTGACCAGCGGAGACGACCCGGAGCAGCAGCGCACAGCAGATATCTACCGTATGCATGGAGGAGCCAACATCGATTGGTAATGCGCGCCATGCCGTTCCACTCTTCTCGAAGTTACGTAGTGAGCCAATCACGCGTACGATGGTAGCGTAGAGCAGTCCGAGACCAGCCGAACCACCAAAAGGGAGTGTTGTGTCGGGGTCAATGAACGCGTCCGATTTGATGAACTCCAGGAACGAGTGAAGGGAGTGTGATTGGTAATCGAGGTCCCCCATCGAGAAGAATGGCTGAGGAGGGACGAGTGTGAATATTTCTTCGAGGGCTTTATCTCGGAATCGCAACGGCAGCAGCGCGTGCGAGCTTGCATTGCCATCATCGAGCTTACCCCAGTAGCCGTTGGCACCCTGAGCCCGTGTCAGGTCGGTAAGTGCTAGTTTGAGCACGGGACACACTTACGCGTGGTGGACGGAGCAATTCGTACGCGCTTAAACGATCCCAAAGTGGCTGTAATGCGACCTCATAAAACGTGGCATACTCAAGAACCTTGGCGGGGATGGGGGGTATCGGGAACGGCGGAACCTCCCGCTCATAATTTACTACTGAGGATTCACCGATACGCTGCTCTGTGGCCACGTCAGCTTAATATGAATGCGGATGCAACAGTTACTCACTGATGTAGTCACAGTGAATTGCCGTGTACTCGTCGGCGAATCGCTCAAGGAAATCGGTATCGGCAAGGGCCTCCTCGGCACGCGGAGTGGCAAAGCTAATTTGTGTGAGCCGGGAGACCACTGAAGTCCTGTGGAACGGTGCTCACCTAGCCTGTGATACGTCGACACTCTGCATACCATCTTCAGGAAAGAGGTCCGATTGATCGTTTACGGTGACAAACGTCGTCGCACCCTTTGTCGCCTTGTCCAACTGGGTTATCAGTGCCTTCATGACCTCCAGACCTCGCTTACGCAGTCTGTAAAGAGTGAGCATTGAAAGACTGAATGCCTAATCACGTCTTACCGTGGACCGTCAGCGGGATTCCCCTGACCAGCTAGGGTTAGGATCGCGTGCCCCTCCTTCGCTGCCGCGTCCCAGCGCGCAAGGTCCTCCTGTGTCTGAATATCGTCAATGCCCGCACTGTCAATATGAGTGCGGACTCACCATAGCGCTTTCCACTGCCATCGTTGATCGTTGACGGGCTTACGCGTCCGGAGTACGCCGAGACGCGTCCAAGAGTCTCCGGCACGCGTGCCGGCATTGTTACATTCTATGACCAATACATTACTATTCTAGCACAGTTCTCATTCATTCACTCGTTATCCACATGCATTTCATCCTCCGATGACTCTTCCGCTGCCTGCTTGCCTGCTGCCTTCATAGACTGAGCGACTCGGCGCCGCTTCGGTGGGCGAGTGGGTGTTTCTGCATGTACGAATGTGAGTGTCGAAGATATCGATAGTAAAATGCGTACCTGAAGTGAGTGCCAATGCGGTGCTGGGACCAGCACCAGCGGTGGCAAGGTCACTTGGACTACGGTTCCCTGGACGCGGTTCACGGAGGGATAGGGAGATCGCCTTCTCTGTGCCGCGGGAGAAGCGGGTATCCTCGTCCGCGTCATTGACCTTGGAGCTGGTATCCGATTCGCTGTCCTCCTCACCTCCGACGGACGAGGTTGACGATGCAATCACTGGAGCCTTGTCACGCGGCTTGTCCTCTGATTGTCTTGTGAGTTTGGTAGACCCGGAATCTGAGTATCACTTACTCTGGGGGTAGGTAATCACCACTTCCATTTTTTGCCGACGAGGACTTGGACCAAACTTAACCTTCCGGGTACCTCCGCCAACAGGGTAACTACGGGTCCCTGAAGCTGGGCCGGTACGCGGCGGCCTCGTTGTCTCGGTCCGTGCGGCCAGCGACTCCTGGCGGGCTGTACGCGTCGCCGGTCGAGTTGCTGAGCTTGAGGGAATGATCGATCTTGGGAGGATGTCATCCCCCGAATCTCCATCACTAGGCTGTGAGGATTTGAGCAGCAGGCCAGTGCCAATACCATTTTACTCACAATATCGCTGTCGGAGAAGACAGGATCGGGCGCTGGATGAAACGTCTGTGATGTCCGCGCAACAATGCTTGGCTCTGGTAGTTCGGCGTCTCGGAGCTGCGTTAGACGGTCTCCCGAATCTCGGATCCTCGCAAAGAGCTTGGCAGCCATTTCGGTGAGCCGAGTCCTCTGATTTCGAGTCAACGGAGAGGCTCCCGCGTACGGTGGCCGTTCACCGGCCTGCAATGCGTGTTGCATCCACTGCAGTCGCACGACCAGTAACACGGCGATCTTGACACCGTACGGCCCACCGAGGAAGGTGCTAGTTGGACGATGAAATAGGGCGTTTGATTCTATCCAAGTCGTCAGATTAGGCAATGAATACGGGTTGGTGATCTCCTTGTTGGTGAAAAACATGGGATGCGGCCACCAACCGCCGAAGCTCCCCAGTCCCCATTGCGCATCACTCGGGGGCGATCCTAATATCCACGGGCATTCCTCCCCGGCTGCGTTCCAGATGCTGCTGGTTGCCTGCCAGATGAAGATCAGTGAGTTGTACTCCGCGTATATCCATACTACGCACGCGTATCGGTCGCTCCTGTTCATATCGAAGTAGAATATTAATTAAGTCGTTGTCGGGACATCGTTCGTTGAGCTCCGCCATATCGAGCTGCGAAAAGAGATGTGTTACCGGGGCAGGGTGCGTTGGACGCGGGATCTGTGCCACCAGCTCGCGGAAGACGACCGGATCATTCGCACGCGTAGTCATTCGTAGTACCCACATGCGGCTCTCAGGACTATATCGTAAAGCGTTGGGCTCGTGAATCCCGTGCCGTGTTTGCGTGTCTGATAGGACTTCGGAGATGCAGCGGAATTGGAAGCGCCGCGTGTGGGGTATCTCTTGCATCTGTCCGGCGTGAATCCAGCGTAGCCATTCCAATGTCTCCTCATCGCTCCAGTGGACCGGGTGTGTAAGCTCGTCAATACCTTCCGGCATTCGGTTGGGGTCGACATCCCAGGCCCAATCAATGGGATCGCCAACGAAAGGGCGGACATCTCCACCTTGCCAAGCTGCAAATGTCTGGGGGTTACGGGCATGACAGAGATATTTAAAATGTGAGAAACGCACTGAATGTATAATCAAAGTAGTCTTCCAGAAGGGATCGCTGCATCTCGCCGTGGCCGTCGCAGCGAGGCAGAATTGGACGTTCCGAGCCGTCCAATGCCCCATAGACTGTGGGATGCGCGGTGGCTGGATACGCGTTGAGTCGGGGGCCTATGCGATTCGTTACTTCGATGAATGCAAGGTTTGCGCGGCACACCCACCTAACGATAGACGGATCTGGTCTAGAAACTGCCCACTGATAGCATTAGCATATCCATTATCGGGACCATGCTGCGAACGCGGCGAGGTAGCGCTACGCGTCGTGTTAGTGAACGCACTCGGATATGGTGAAGGACCTACTGATAATACTCGTAGATGCCCTCCGCGTTCTCCCACGCGCCAGTCATGGCGAACTCGCCCCCTGTATGTTGATTCATCAACCTGCAGAGATATACCATGTCCCGCGGGATATCGCGTTGAACCCTAGCGTGTATTACCGCAGGAATTAGCACTCTGACGTGACGCGTTAATGCTCAACTCACATTTGGCGATCGGCGTTCGAGCAAGAGGCATAGTCCTGGCTGGGCCAGGCGTCCATTAGAGTAGCCACGACGCGAGAGAAGAGGGCGTCGTCTGGTTCCAGACTGTAGGCTCGCCCTCGCCGTACGTCATAAAAGCCCTCATTGTTTATTCGCTCCATTAACGCTGCTTGGTTCTGCTGCTCTTCCAGGATACGTCGAATCTCGTCGTCAAGCTAGATGGATCAGCCGTTCAACGTGGCCATCATAAGAATGCATTGAGACATACCTCTGCCTCCTGTAATGCAATAGAACCGCCTTTCGACTTTGTCGTTTTCTTGAAATTATTGATTCGGTGCCGCAGTTTCTAAAGTGAGCCTCGTCAGAATTATCCTACACGGGGAGACATCTACCTTGCCTCAAACATATTCGCCCAACGCCTTCCGGTAATTGTCTTCGCAAGTGGATTGTCGGGACGCGTTGCATGTCCAGCACGTCGGGGATGGCGATAAGGGAAACGAACATAGAAGCGATCAAGCAGTGCTCGCCGATATACATTTTGCTGTGGTATTGACTTGTCGACCTGCCACTCCATGAAGTCTTTCGACACTCCACGTAGCCAGTCCTCTTCTTCCGGCGTAAAGAATAACATCGTGGATTGGGCCGGGACGCTGGGTGTTGGGCGATGTAACTCCCTGATATGCTGCCAGCGTACGGTGCCGTTTCACGTTACGTTAACGCAACGCGTGGCCAGCTTTCCTAATCTGTCACACGCGTAACACAGCCGTTTGATTCACCCATAACAGCTTAACAGTCCCCACGATTTCACTATACTTTAAATATGAGACAATTATTACAACCGGCGAGTAATCACGGTCTACTCATTCACGCCTCCTACGGCCGCCCCGATGCTCTGCCTCTATTGCAGCCTGTGCAAGCTCGGAACGCGTAGTGCTGCGCGAGCTCCTGCGTGTTGGCTGAAAATATCATCAATTAGCGTGCTTATGACGAAGCATTTATGAGACCTACCATGACCGTTCGTGTAGTCACCTGTGGATAAAGTTGATATTAGTATCCTGACGGAGAAATGCATTATTGCACATACAGTCGATTTAGATTGGCCACGGCGGCCTCGTTGCTTTTCAGGTTGCTGGATGATCCTTCAAGACGGTACATGAATCAGATTAAACGGCACTTACCGAAACCTTTCTCTTATCGCCTCGTGCAAGGATTGCGGAAGTAGAATCAGGAGGCAGATTCACGGTGGACTCCACACGCGTCCCGGCTGCATGCGTCCACGGGTCTTAGACATCAATCACCAATGTTATGAGCTGGATCGCACCTACCGTTAGGTTCAGGGTTGATAGACGCCGTCTCTCCCACGTCTGAGCTGTCGCTCCGCACCACTCGGAGCCTGCCTCCTCTACGCGTCACTGTTACTTTTGACAGTGTGAGTGCGGACACGCGGACATTGCACGGGGCCTACCTCTCTCCTCGTCTGAGGTCCCGGAGATCTCATTATCATCCGGAATTGTAATGAACTCTGCTGGACTACTGCTGCGATTAAACCTCCGCGTGTCGAGGACCCCGTGAATATCAGTCAAGGCCACAACGCGTGATGATTCTAGTGCAGGGTCACCGGCGGGAGTCATCGTTGGGCGCTGTTTGAGAGCCTTCCAGAGTTGCTGCAAAGCGGATGGAGACTCGGGAACCCCGCTGGTGAGATCGACTGACTCTGTGATGCGACGGGCCTTCAATACGCTTGAGGACTTCCAGTCTCTGTATGCTTGTCGAAGGCTATCCTCAAACGCCTTGGCCCGCTGCGGATAGGTAACCTGCATTCGGGACGTTGAGGCAAGTATCTGTCTATGGAAATCCATGATGCACAGATCCAGGGTACGTCGTGCCGACTGTGCAGACCACGTCTGTCGAGGGCCTGAAACATAGCGTGATAGGTGACTGGGGCATGTCTTTGTCGTTGAAACGCGTGTGATGTTCTGAGCTATCCGGGATAGCGCGTAGACGACGTTACGTGCGCCATGGGGGCCACCATAGACAGTGCTGCTAGCATCGTCAATGTACGGATGTACCTGTGTAATCCAATGATGAAGTGTCGTGAGCGACCAACTACTATGGTTGTTGTGATGCTGGTTAAAGAACGCTTCTGGAAGATCCGCCGCTGGCAAGACCTCCTTTGATAATGACTTCTCCTTGATGGGGCTCAAGTGCGAGTTGGAATAGGACGTGTCCGCAATGAGCGAACCCGATGTCTGATTATGAAACATGAGTTTCAGCTGAACATGAGGCATTGGACTTACATGAATAGGCCCATACTGCTCCATGTGCGCGACACCGCGTACGAGCGCACAGAGCTGTCCGTGATCGGCATGCAGCTTCAACAAGTCAGTCATTTGCCCTTTGCGAAAGCAAATATATATCAACACTGTTCTCGCTAATGGGAGGCCATTCCAACTTGATATAACTTGCGATTGCCCTGGGATGCTCGTCGGGTCGTCAGCTGCTCGCCGCGCGTAGAGCATCTCCCCACCAGTGTATTTGAGAGTCGAATTGGGCGATGGTCTTGTTTGTGTTTCGTCATGAGTCTCTACGCGGCTGGTCCCTGCTTGGGCAACGCGTCGGAACTGAAATCGCTTCGAGCTGTTACTAGCACCAGGTTGCATCTTAAGGATATGTTTGGCCCAGTTATCGATCTCAGGACGCGTCCAGTCCTTTGGGTCCCGGAAGACCGTGACTCCTTTTGGCATGCGGGTTTGCGCAATGGCAACGCCGGGTGAGGTACTCCACTCTCGTTCGATTGCTGCATATCCCGGCCCTACTCCCCCTTGAAAAACTAATACAACTAAATGTGTTGCACTGACCGGATGCGTTGGCTACCCACCAATCTGACAGTTGAAGAACCTGCGCATGAGATGCTTCTGGGACTTCATTGGGAGCTGGTACCACTCTCTCTCCGGTAGTTGTGGGCGCCCATACGCGTCTGGGTAAACGCTCGGTGTAGCTACATCTGGGTTGTTCGATAAAAGGTCGGCTGTAATTGAATGAGATAAGGAGTGTATGAAGAAATTGAAGGGTGCCATACCACGATTATCCTTCATCCACCCGGTGAATCGCCCGAACACCGCTGCTTGCTCACCACTGGATTCGTATTTGCCACAGCTCTTGGACGCGTAGCTGATGAGGAAATGAATTGGCAAGGCAACCGCGTAACCGAATGGATGTTGCTTACTCGAATCCCGACGCTCCTTCACCCGGCTTACAGAAGGCAGCCATGACATGGATGGCGGCGCCTGTTTGACGTTCCCATTCTCGCACAGATTGGACAATCTCGGCAGGAAGAAGCTCTAAGATGCTATACCACATGTGAGCATCTTGAACCAAGTCATACTGACGTACGCACGCTTCCTGTGCTTCCTCTGGCTGATCGTGAAAGTCCTGGGATGCAGTGTCCTTCAGATTCTGGAGAAGCGACTCGAGCTCTGCATATTTGTTCGGGTGGTTGGTCTTCAGAGCTGCCAGTTCCAAGCCAACCGCTTGGTTATAAGCTTGCAACGCGTCGAGGTGTGGGTCCTTCTTCATCAGCGTATCTCTCGTTTGGAGAATGGTTTCTCTATGGCGCTGTTTAAACAGAGAGTGAATTGAGATGTACTTCATCCCGCTAGGCCTAGTGGCCTGTTCGATGTCTCGTGACCCTGTGTGATTATATAGGTACTGCTTAAGGATCTAAGAATAATTCTGAGATGTTGAGGACTGGCGCTGCACAGAACCTCGCACCGTATTTAACTTATCACGCTCGCCCTGTGTAAACGCTGTCTGACTAGACGGCTGCACGGTGATGTCCCGGTCTGGGAAGCGTTGGAGGAAGGAAATGACTAATTCATCCACGAACGCGTCTCGAGGGTTGATTAGATCGCCGTCTTCATTTCGCTGCCTTGGGGATCCCTTCAGGGAGACCCACTCGTCAATGTGAGACAGGATGAAAGATTTCTCTTCAGCAGTAAACCTCGACTTCAGCATGATCTGAGAACTAAGCAGGAATGTCACACCTGATTGCTGTCACCCAGATTATATATCTATCCATCCCCCAGAGGCAGCCAACTTTCTCACATGCCACTAGGGATCGGAGCACGCATTGAGCATGTGCAGATGCGACACGCGTCAATAGATCAGAACGGTTGGGCTCATAATCGGTACCAGCTCAGTTGACCTGTCGGCTCATCCACACAACGAACCGCGTTGAGCCGATCTTGGGAGGCCTAAGGCAGTGAGCACTTTGTCCAGCAACCCTTTCCTTGCGGCACGCGTGCCGGCCCTTCCACTACGCGTGCCGGTCTTTCCACTACGCGTGCTGGCCGTTTTACTACGTGTGCAGGCCCCTTCCCGGAGCATGGCGAACAGAAGTCGCTAAGATGACCACCCGATTGGGAAGCGAGCACCCTGCACAATGGCAAATGATTGGTCTCGATCCGGTGCCCTGTAAACATGCTTCCGCTCTTCTCGAAGCCCCGATCAGTTTGGTAGTATTATTGTAGGACAGGATAGGATTTGATGGGTGAGCGCTCAGCTTTTAATTGGAGGGATACTGTAGAACCCACATCGAGAGTGATCAGACAAATGGGATGGAAGTAACAGGTAGAATATTCAATATAGCACAAGGGTGACGCAAAGGCAGCCTTCCTGATGCAAGACGTGTACAAAAGCCACTATGAGGTGACACGCATGTGGACCACGCCGGGACGCGTGTGGACTCAATTGATACGCGTTGCGATTACCACCCAAGTAGTAACACTGCATACAAGTTTATAGACCTTCACTCACACGCGTACCATCGGTACGCGTTAAGGCTTCACTGACCTTCACTTGGACGCGTATCATCATTACCGGTACGCGTCTGCGTGTCGACCCCGGACGCGTATTCTTGAAGGGGTCCGCTGATATGACTCAAAGATCAATGGGTAAATAAGATTCCGTCTAGTCGTGGGCACGTCGGTAACTGTTCACGAGATATATATATAGCATCTGGAAATCTGTC
>JANWGL010001013.1:0-12672 GCA_025200755.1 Ceratobasidium sp. C01
CGCGAGGCGAGTTTTCAGCATAGTACGCGCCCACTTCACGCGTAAAACCAACAGCAATGTCTACAGGGTCGACTCTGAGCTGCTCAAGAAGGAACACGAGAATCTGGAGAGCGATGATTTCGTGTGCCAGACTTTGGTTGACGAAATGCGCGACCACATAACAGATGTCAGTGCTGGCGAACAGAACGGTGTTGAGTAGGTTGTGCTTACCAGCTCCACATTCGCCATCGCTTTTGCTAGGAGCGGCAGATAAAATGTTAGTATTGTGGGCGGAAGCACGCGAACCGCGAGGTTCAGCGACAACTCAGTTCGGACTGCGAGGAAGGTCAATGGGAGATATCTATTAAGGCGAATGTCAAGCTAGCGCGTGGGAAACAGCTAAACGCATGGGGGTAGAGCAGAATTCGATGTCCAGGTGTCGCGAGGAGGAAAGTCCAAGAGTTCAAGAGCAAGAGTTCGAGTGTAAGAGTTCGAGACAGGAAATCGAGAGTAAGAGTCCGGGAGTAAGAGTCCGAAAGTAAGAGTCCGAGAGAAAAGCCGAGAGTAGAAGAACAAGGGTAAACAAGCGAGGGTCTAGGTTTGACGCGCGTGAATTGTATTGTCCCACTCTAGGTCCATACGCGTAGTGTCACTGTCAGACGAGTCGGGGGACGAGGAGTTTCTGATGCCGCAGGAAGCTTCGTAATGTGAAGTTCAGCCATCTTGCGTGCATTTGCCTAAACCACAATCCAATGTGGTTAGTATAGCGATTCCCGATACGTGAACTTGGGCGGAAGGAACATACCAAGTGTCCAGAGCGCATATACCCTGAGGGAACGCTCAACCTCATTGCCGTGAAGTAGTTGATTGAGAAGCGGGTGCTCTTCCCCCTAAGGTCGAGCGTTGCGCGCGTCAATCGAGTGCACCAGCTATGAACGCGAGTCCAAGCGACCTAGACGTAGACAAGAAGAACACAATCCAAGGAACCACGTGGACACGAGGTACGGTGGTAGAGGCGCTGGCGCGCGAGACGAGGTCATTGAAAAGAAAAAAGATAAAAAGAAAAACAAACAGAAAAAAAAAAGGAGCAGCAGGGATCGATAGAGGGACAAGACGAATTAGGGAGAAGGGGAGCGACGGGACGGTCCGGCCCTCGCTGGTTGCGCACGCGGTCTGTCGGCCCATACGATGCGCCGGGCTATTCGATCTCGCAACCGGGGATCCCGATGTCGCCAGTGCTCCATGAGCTTGTAGAGGTAATGATTATAGAAGTGATTTAGCCAAAAGTCCTTGCCGATAGCCAAAAGGTCCGTGTTTATCGAGAGATCCAAATCAGCGTCAAGCTCGTTAAACTTGGGAGCGAGGTGGCACGCGAGAAAAATCTCGGAAACGGGGATAACGAGCGTACGCCGTTGGTCCCGAGAGTCGAGCGCGGGCTTGACCGAGTAAAGTCGCTTTGATAAAGAAATGGGGGACTCGAACGACCCGAACACCTCGACGTAAGCGAGAGGGCCGGAATATAAATACTTCAGATGACCGGGAAGAGTGAAAAAAGCGCGTACGCGGCCGGCGCGATAGCCTGCGCACGCAAATAAACCGTGAGCACTGAATACGACTATAAAAATAAAAATAAAAATAAAAAAATGAAAAAAGGGGGAAAAAGCGAGAAAAGAGAGCTTATAACAAAACGTACGACTCACGTTTGACGCCGTGCTTCTCGTCTACACTGGTGCTAGGGCCTGGGCGTTTGAAAGATAACTAGTAAGCGCGATATTTCAAGTCGAACGGGGGGGACAGTACTTACGCAGTCTGTTCGGACGTTCGAGATACATAGCAACGTCCCAGAAAGCGCGTTGGCGTACCCGGCCGCGGGTGTCCAGCACTGGCGGGATTGCGCGTACTACATCGCGGCGACGGGCGTCGAGAGGGGCGAAGGGGAGGGGTTCGTGATGGAGGTAAAGCCTATGCCAGACGTCAACATAATTGTATTCCGAGATCGGTACGGCGGTTCGGGCGAAGCCAAGCCGCCGATGAATAAAGTCCTTTATGTCCGAGAGGATATTCGAAGCGCCGTATTTGTCGATTACGTCCCGAAGAAGAACATTGTGTTTGGTCGGATGTTTGGCCATGTGCCGGCGAGGGTTTGGGTAATGTACTGGTTCCAACCGCCATCGGTCGTCGTCCTCAACGATGCCGCCCGTCTCCTGATCGCCTTCCTCGCCGTCCGCCGCGTCGGCGACGTGCCTCTCATCGTCTTGCCGGACGACGTCGGCTAAGCGTCGGCCGCTCACCTCCACCGTATCCCCATCAATCCCGTCGCGCCTACGCGCATCCTCGTCCTCGTCCCGGTCGAGCCCCAAGTACCGATTCATGTAAGTCCGGTGTAAACGAATCGCTTCTTGCCGCTGAATATATGTCGCCATTTGTGGTAACGGCCTCACTTTGTTTGACGCGCGCCACGGAACTTTAGCGTATTCGATGTGCAAGTGCTCCGGCACTTCCGTGTTGTACCCGTCTGGCGTACCGAGCTGTCGAATGCTGTGCACGTAATGCCGCAGCATGTGGAGCTTGGGAATCCCGTCGAACCGCGCGAGCGATTCGTAGGCCCCTCGATGGACGAGCAGCTCCTTCAGCTCGTGGAACGTCGCTAAGTCCTTCTCCAACTCCTCCAAGTCGGTCTCCGTCATACTCGACGCGTGCGCCCTGAACATGAAGTTCATGAGCGCGAGTATCATTCGCGCTATCTCGGCGCCTAAGTCCCCAATTACGACCGGTACGATCTGGGACATCATCTGCTTACTCTCGCGCCCCGTCCACTGGCTGACTCCGGTTACTCCTTTAGAAAAGTGCCGCATTCCCTCGGCCATCGGCATCGCGACGAACCGCTCGTCCATCTTCTTAGCGCCTACGAGGTACTTCATCCACCGGAGGAGATGGGTCTTGAAAATCCCCTGATACAGTTGGTGGAGGAGATCCGGCGTGAAGCACGTCGCAAGATTAACGTTCGGTATGTCCCCCCACCACGGCCAGACCGGCTTCAAACTAAGTTGCTTAAGCTCGGCCACGCTCTTGTGAAGAAAATACGCGCGCAATACGCCCAGCGTCTCCTCCCGATCGCGTAGCTCCACCTCCTCTTGTACATCGCCCCGCCCGTGCCACGTGGTCTTGCATACCGGACAGCTGCCTTCCGACGTGCAGGATTGAAGATTCTGCTCGGGCCAGTCGGCGGAGTACGCGGCGACACGAGGGAATACGCGGCGCAGGCGCCCGTCCGAGCACCATATGTCAAGCCCCTTCTCCGATGCTTCACGTAGTGGCGCGAGTAGTCGTTCCATCGACCGATGAATGAGGTCGCGTTTGAGCCGCCGGCGTTCGTCGTCGTTCGCGATATCCTCGAACGAATCCATCGGTAAGTAACCTATCAATGTCATGGCCCTTTTACTCGGTTTTCGACGTATCGCTTTGTCCACGTTCGCTAACGCCGCGTAGACGGGGTAGACATTCTGGCCGCCACAAACGATTGATAGAGTTGTCGGGTCCGATGCGAGGATCAGCGCCCCAACCGTTGCGTTGCGCTTTCCGTCCCTAGCCAATAATTGCTGCAAATCGGTAAGTTTATTGCCGAAACATTACTTCGCTCATATACTTACCTGCTCGTTCCACCACCAATCGCAGGTATTCATGTCTCCGTATACGCGTTCCGTCTTCGACGCTGAAGTCCATAGTTTCTCCGGTCCGTACTTGATGTGGTCCTTGAAGTCTGGGTTCGCGAACATGTCCCGCATAACTTGAGTAATATCACGCGCCAGCATATATTGGGGCCGCTGGCGGTGTCCATCGAACACCTCGATGTCGATTATCTCGAACGGAGGGCCGTGTCTTAGTTTATCAACGTCTGCGAGCATCGCGTCGCAGCCGCGCCACGGAGTTTGACCCTCATACTAACCATTTTTTTTATTTAGCTATTTTAACGCGAGCACTCGAATTTAACACTCACCATACTGCTTTTCAGATGCCGGTCCTTCGCAGCATCGGTCAAGCCGGTCGTCATCAGCAACTCGGCCACCTCAAAATTCTTCGGCTCGGCCAAGGTCCCGCAACCACGCATATATGCGCGAATATCAGGTAAGGGCGCCTCATCCTTCGATATGGGAGACCCAGCTAACGGATCTGGGTAGCTCTCGACGTACAGGCCTCCCCGACGACCCAACCCCCGACGTGTACGGTCTTCGTCAATCGGAGGTGTCCGGGCCGACCTCGACAGGCCCGGTTCTGGGCCCACTTGAGCTGACTCCGATGCTGGTGTTGCCGCTGACCCCGACCCCGAGTCCAACACTCGCGATGGCCCTAATCCCGATCCCGAGCTTGAACCCGAGCCTGAGCCTGAGCCTGAACCCGAGCCTGACGCGACGTCGGCCGCGCCACGGGCCTCATCTTCGTCCGGCGCCTCCTCAATAACCACCCGCCGCCGTTTGCTTGCTTTGGCCGTCGCGTCTAAACGTTGGCGCTCGGCGTTTCGCTGCTCCACCGCCCTCTGAAGTGTTGCCCGCTCTGCCTCAGCGCATCCCGGTGTGCTCTCAACGTGTAGGCGACGCGCAGTATCGTCGGGAACAGATTTCGAACAGTAAAAACAACGTTTTTGGAGAGCCGAGGTATGTGGAGATGACTTAGACGACGTGGACGAGATTAACGAAGGTGTTTCAGACAATGTAGAAGTGAACGACGCAGCGGAAGTGAGCAACGCGGCTCCGAGCCTCGGTCGCATCGAAATCGTATGACGCCCCATTGGTACTTTGCGTTAGGGAACGGTACGTGAGGGTGCGACTTGTGAGGGTGAGTAGAATTCGATTATTCAAGCACAAGTGCGTAGACTAACATTCGAGTCTCAGACAATTTGCATTTCTTCCGTAGCTTCATTTTTTTTTCGCTGTGATTCCCGAATGGACTGCCCGCTGTGCTCGCGTTCACGCACATCTCCACACTGCCCGATCAATTGCAGTTCCTCGAATTCGAAGTAATTTGATTTTACTCATCAACCCGATCTGGCACCATTGATGTATGTTCTTGATCGCGTGCCTTCTTAATATTTCCTGACGAGTTCGATTTCATTTTGCTACTCCCCGCCACCTTCGAAATTCGACCACCACGATTCGGAATCGGACTCGGACTCCGGTTCGGACTCTCACGTCACTTCGTATCTATTTGCGAAGCACCCGCCCGTCGCAACACGTTCCTCATCTCTCGCCGTCACTTTAATTTCGACTCCTCGGTCGCGACTCTTACTCGGAAACAGGGCCTGAGCGGCTTGGGAGACTCTAGCAATTCATACCTTACTCCGTAGTAGGTCGGAAAGCGCCCAATACTTTGCTCCGTAGTACGTCGGAAAGCGCCCGTTCATCGCCACACGTGTCCCTCCGCCCTCGCTTTTTTCCTTTTCGAGCTCTCGTGCATGTGGACCGGCGTTCTCAACGCGCTGTGCGTCACGACAGATTTTCTCGGCCATTCTTTTTTTTTTTTTTGCGGCCCTCGCACTTTTCCTTTTCGAGCCCGGGGATATGTGGTCCGGCATTCATGACGCGTGGCTGGTCTCAACACGTTCTCCATCGCCCGTCTAGTCTCTATCTCTTACATTCGCGCTTTTCCTTTTCGTGTCGTCGAACGTCTGGATCGCCATTCACGACACACTGCATGGTGCGACGCGTTCTTTCTCTCGTCTAATTTTTCCCTGTTCGCTCTCACGCTTTTCCTTATCGAGTCCGGAGATATGTGGCCCGCCATTCATGACGCGTTGCTGGTCTCGACGTATTCTCTATCGCCCGCCTAGTCTCAATTTTTGGCGTTCGTGCTTTTCCTTTTTGTGTCTTCGAACGTCTGGATCGCCATCTAACATACACTGTATGGTGCGACGCGTTCCTTCTCTAGTTTAACTTTTTTCTGTTCGTCCTCACACTTTTCCTCATCGAGTTCGCGGATGTGTGGTCCGACATTCATGACGCGCTGCTGGCACTGGTGCGTTCTCTATCGTCCACTCGGTCTCTTTTTTCTCCGCTCGTTCTTTTCCTTTTCGAGTCTTCCAACAGCCATTCACACTACGCACTACGCGTCACGATACAATATCTCTCGCCTAACTTTCGTCTGTTCGCCCTCGTACTTTTCCTTTTTGAGCCCGTGGTTATGTGGTTTGCTATTCACGACGAGTTGTCTGCCACGATACATACACTCTCGCTCGTCAACCTTTCTTTTAAATTTAATTAATGAAGTTACTTTTTGCACCTGGTCTTTTCCTTTTCGAGCTCCTAAATATTTTGCCCACCACTCGACCACAGCGTAGCGCGTTCTCCATCGTCTACTCCTTTCCTTTTCGGGCCTTCGGCCACCGACCGTTTCTCGGGCGAGTGGAGGATCACTCGCCACGCATTCAACCCATGCAATCCGCTACGTTTCGTTTTCGATAATCTCCTTCGCGTGCCATTTTTGATTTCGAGACCTAGACCGCTGAATTCATTCGCGGTATTTCTCTCTCGGCAACGCATTCTCCGTTACCGGCCAGTTTTCTCTTAGTGCTCAATCGACGCCTTCCCATCGAGTGAGTGAGTCGCCAATCGGGACGCGCTCACCGCGACTCGTTCTAATTTTATTTTATTTTATTTTTACATTTATGTTTGCTCGCTCGAGTTCCCGGTTTCTGACTGACGTTTGAATTCGAGCCTCAACCCGGCTAACTGCTGTGGGCTCACTTTTGGGCGCTTCCGCGCGTCTCTGCCATTCCACGCTCGTTCTCGCCATTCCATGCTGGTTTTTGCCATTCCATGCTGGTTTTTGCCATTCCATGCTCGCCTTTGCCATTCCATGCTGCCATTCTTCGCCAATCCTTGCCAATCTTTGCTAGTCTCTGTCAATCCCCGCTAGTCTTCGCCACTCCGACCTTTTTCGGAAATTCTTCGCATTTTCCGACAGCGCATCAAATACCAATTTGCCCCCCGAATTCCTTTGCCTTGCCTATTTCTATTTGACGTGCTCTAGGCACACTTACGTGTCGGTTCTCTTAGCTTCGGGGCCTAGAGCCTTCCTGTGCACGTGCTCTCGCGAGCGCAATTCTTGTGCGCCTGGTGCGTCTCCAAGACTCTCGATTCGGCGCGTAATCACCGGGTGATTTCGTTGGATTAGTCTCTCTGCGTCTCCTGTCGGCACAGCGTCAAACTAATTTGGCGCCTTGGCTAGTGATCGAAATATATGCGGACTTTACCTTTCCCTTTCCCTTTTAGGTTAAATGCGAGGACTATCAAGTAAACAATCACAAATCATCGAAACTCGCACTTGCGTACTCCGCCACGACCACGACCATGGACACTTGGACTTGCACGCAGAACTCGACAAATTATTCAATCGCTTCGCTAAGTCTTTTTTTTCGTATATTTAAAGAGCGATCCTTCCTCACCAAATCTCCATCTCCAACTCGCTTTTTAGTTCTCACTTCATCGCACACGCTGCTACCTCGTTTTTTGTATGGCGCGGAACGCCAAAGACCTTGTCAACGACAATCTCGCCAATGCAGGACCCGACCCCGACGCACGCCCTGCTACCCCCGAGCCAACTACGCAATCTGTAAGTCAGACGTTGCTCGTCGGCAATAGCTTTACTAACCAACGACTTGCTCGTTTTCCAGGGCGTCGAACCCGAACATGCTCTCTACGACACGCCAGACGAAGGCGAGCCATCGGCGGAGTTCCGCTCAGGAAGACGCAATCGTCGTTCAACTGAGCGCGGCGGCCGTTGGAGTAAGTTGAATATCCTTTTTCTCTCACTTTATTCATTCGTACTGACTAAATTTATTCGGCAGTTGAGAATTTCAACCGCGCAGAGGCCATCCGCAAGAAGAGCAATCGTACACGAAAGATCAACAGCGCGCGGCGTGCCCACGAACGATCCCGCGCCACCTCCCGCGCCAGCTCTCGCAACGGTGACGACTCCGAAGTACCGGCGACCACACGACCCAGCACAAGCCTCCGCAACAACTCCCAGGCATCGGCGAACGCGCGAGCCAACCCCGGACCCCTGCCTACGCGCGAGCCCAGCCCTGTGCCGCCGCTGTCTGCGCGCGAGCCCAACTCCGGGCCGTTACCCGTGCACCAGCAGCGCGGGAGAAGCAGGAGGGTCCGCGACATCTCTAGGTCGCCAACACCCGGCTCCACCGACCATGAACGCGAAGTACCCACCCAGCCGGCAACAAGTAAGCACGCGAACGCGCATATATGCACGCGCTAACACGTATTTACAGCCAGCACCCGGCAAACCTTCGTCTACGACAAACTCGACCTTGAAGGCCTCGTCCGGTACGCGCAAGAGAATTACAGTATCGATGGCCGCGGGTGCAACACACAAACCCTCCTCCAGAAGATCCGAGTCGCCGAGATCCAACAGGCGACTCAGGTGGGATCTCCGCGGCAGCCGGCTTCGGTACGTACTTATTTTATATTATTCGTCTAACACTACTAACACAATATATGCAGGTCCAGCCGCTCCCTGGACGACCTCTCCAAGTAGGCGGCGGATGGCACCTTGAGTACCCGGCTTCGCGACGCGGGACGAAACGAAGACAAGGCGCGTCCAACGTGTCCGACGGGTCGTCTAAGCGGCAACGCCGTATACAAAGCGAAGACGAGACGCCAACCGAATCGGAGGACGAAGTCGAACGACTCGCGGGTGGCACGGACCCTACGGATATTGCTGTCGCCGAAATACTTGGCCCTTACCCTCGTTCAGCGCGCGATCAACGTCCCGCTCCCGCTCGCCAAGGTACTCATGCCCCGCCTCCCACAGCAGCGAGCGCGCCCCTCACGCGCCAAGGCACGGCGTCTACAGTCATCGCGTCCCAGGTTATTCGCAACGCGCAGCCGCCGTCAAACGGCAGGTCGACTACTCCTGCCAGCCCTGTCCCTCCAATCCCCACCCTCCTCTCGCCCGCGCGCGGTCCAGTTCACGCCCGCCTCCGCCAGATGGCCCTCGAGCGTTACTTCCAGGCCGCCGATCGCGAGGCACGAGCAGCCGAGGAAGCTCGACTACAGACCCCGGCTCCAGCTGAGGACGCAGTTGACGCGGCTGACGCAGTCGCGCGTGCAGACACCGAGGAGGTCCCCGAGACCGTCTTCAATACGTCGACTACAACTCGCGCCGAGGTGCCTACCGCAGCACGTTCTGGCCCATTCACGTCGGGTGCCCCTCCCGGGCGCACCTACGTTCGCCGTACTCGCTCCCACCTCGCTTCCCAGCCCGAAGCCGCTCCAGCTCCAGCCCAGCCCAGCGACGACACCGGACCGCCGCCCCGCCCGAATTCCCCAAGCCTGACGGCGGCCGACCTAATCCGCAGGGAACGTAGCCGAGCAGTCGCTGAAAGGGCCATCGACGAAGCCGTGGACCTCTTGGGCGGCTCCCAGCGCACTCGCCGACTGTTTGCCGACGCCTTCGGTCCTCCTGCCACTCGCCCTCAACATCGTCCACCACCAGGCGTAAGTGGCGATGCAGCAGCTGCTCGCACGCGAGGAACTCGTCGCGTTGATCCCGTCGGCGCAGCCCGCGCCGACATGATCGCCTTCAATGAAGCGTGCGCGCAGGAACGTGCCACTTCCTTCGTACGAAGTGTCACGCGTGAGAACGAGCGCACAGCGCGCTGCACAGCTCCTGAATCTCGCCCTCTTGATGGGTACCTCGATGACGACGAGGAGGAGTTGGCGCGGGCCGAGGCGTTCGCCAAAGGGAAATGGCCGGTGAGTTTGATCTATACTATTTACCTTGCGCATTCGATACATATTAATCATAGAAACGTTGGCGCAACCGCAAAAAAAAGCCCCTCGCACGCGATATCTCAGGGATCGAACGGCAAATTATCATACTGGCGAAACTTCACCTATTTGTGTACGCGCTCGTGCAAGGCGTGTACCAAACTCGCGCGACCTTCCTTCGGTGGGCCGCGGCCGTGTACGAAGCAACATGGCAGATGGAACTCCCGACGACCCCGTATATGCAGCCGACGCAGGATATGCTCGAAATAGTAAGTCCTTGATTTTCGGCTGTATAATACATAGACTAATCACTATCTATAGATGGTTAACAGTCTCGCGACGCTCCGCGGCAAAGTGAAGGAGCGGGTGCGGCCCTTCACGGTTCAAGCGGCGGGTTTCCAGCAGCGCCTGACGAACCAGGAGGTGATCCAGGAGAATTTGCGCAGGTTCAACCTCATTTATCCAAATAACTTCCATTGCACGGTGAGTCTCACGTGCTAATTTCTTTTTGAATATATGCTAATATATTTAACCTGACAGAGCTATTGCCCGCGCAAAGGGCACTATGAGAGCCCCGAGATCGCACACTGCATTGCGGTCGCATTGTTTCACGGCCCCAACTCCGTTGGGGTTATGTATCCCGACTACTTCACGGAGATGCCTTTAACGGTTGTCGCGTTCGCTCTTGCCATCGTATGTATTCTTCTATTTAGTCTCGCGGAGATATTTACTCATTCGTATTTACAATAGTGGCAGTTTTGTATTGAAGAGTGGTCGAACGGATGGCATCAAAACGGGGACCTCGGCATGGCTGCCATGCGGGAGAAGTACGAGTCGCAATTGGCGGGGCTCAAAGAGCTTCGCGATGTAGCCCCGCGGCGGATGGAGCGGCTGCAAAAGGAGTGGCGCGAATACGCGATGTGAGTGATTAATCCTCACTTCTGGATTTAGTAAGAGTGTGCTAACGCTAGCATACCATAGCGAATACTCGGGTGCTATGCTGACGAGCCCGCAGGAGGCCCGGGACAGGCGCGTGTCGGACATTCGCCCGGACACCCCTGAGCCGGAGGACGAGATTATGCCGGACCCGGTTACTCAACAAGCGAACGCTGCAGCCGCTGAAGGGACGAACGGTGCGGGAGTCGAAGCGATGGACGTCGACGAGCTCAACCGGCGATTGTTCGAAACCGCGCGCCAAGCCAGTTTGGCAGCGCGGGCCCAGGAGATCGTCGCACGCGAGAGGATCGAAGATCCACCCGAGGACCCACCCGAGGAACCGGCAGATGAGGAGGAGGCTCCCCCTGTCGAGTACGATGCACAAGGTCGTCTCACCGCGCGCTCGAAAGGCAAAGGCCGGGCCGAATAAATCGACTCGGCGGACGTCCCCGGCTCTCCTCGCTTCCTCCCATCGTTTATATGCACTTTCCTATCTCTCCCCTATGTTACCTTCATAATTGCGTTCTCCCTCGTTCCATCTACAATTTGCGCGTTCGCTCCCGTACCTCGTGTACGCGTAGTTTCTTGGACTGTCTCTCGTTACATCTCTTTTAATTACTCTCTATGCCAACGCCAGCGTACCTACTACTGTACTTCACGTACACGTAGTTTTTTGGACTAAAAGCTCTCGTCCTCGCGTTACTTGTATACTCCATTCCACTCCACTCCACTTCGTTCCGTTCCACTTGCGTTCGTTCAGCTGTTATACACACGCTAGCATGACGATCACCTCAATAGATACCTCATTTGTTTCCACCCCGTCCGAGTTCAGTTGGCGCCGTACCCGGCGTCGCGTGCTTTTGCGCGCAGTACTGACAATTTTATCTCCCTATCCTAGCAAGATTGGTGGCGAATGCGGGGCTAGTAAGTAATTCTTACGAGTGCTGTTTTGTTCGCCAACACTAACATCCGCTGTGCCGTTCGTTATTTCATAGCTAGTGCATGGGGTATTTCCGCCGGATATATGCGCCTTATTTTCTCGGTAAGTCCCTCTCAACTGCGTTCGCAATACGTGTCAATATATTAACCGTATTGCATTCTCATTCAGGACTCCGAGATGCGAGGCCGACCATGCAGCGCTACCAAACCCTACATCCCCTGAATCGTCCGATGGCGACGCTAACTGGACTCAAGCGCGAGCACTCACACTCGCACACCATCTGCGCACCTCATTCCCGCGACTCGCTAGCTCGACGATCATCTCAGCCTGATAGACATCGACGACTTCAACACCCACGACTTCTCCGCCGGCCACTGCTCCTTCCCCGCATCCAACGACCCTGAGTAGTTCCTGCAGTTCCCGTCCAACTCCTCTTCGACTCATCCCTTCGACTAATACGACACATTTCCGCGCGCGTACCCTGCCTCGTATACGTTCATCACGCCACGCGCGTCACTCTCTCAGTACGCGTCTCTTACTCTCAATCACTTTACGCGGATAGCTGTACTAATTCCGCTATCTTATCATTTAAAGAAATACACGCAAGGATGTGGGAGAAGCTCGTCGCCGGACTCGTCTGACAGTGACACTACACATGCGGAGCCAGACTCGGATATTCGATTCGCGCGTGGAACTCTCGCTTGTCTACCCCCGCTCTTCTACCCCGCTATGCCCTAAACCCCTGCCGCGAACTCTTGCTCTCGGACTCTTGCACGAGGGCGCCATCGACAAGCGCGTGCAGTATATGATCGAAGTTCTCTTCCAGGACCGAAAGCACAAGCACAAGGACAACGTGATCGTTCCGGAGGGCCTGGACTTGGCAGAGGAAGACGACCAGATTACCCACCAAATCTCGTTGGACGATGAGCTGCAGATTCAGGCGGGGCTGAGTGAGTCTCGGTTATTTTTCTTTTCGAAGATGATTTCTTATGCAATTTGGGTAGATATTTACAAGTTCGATTGCTGAAAACTCGCCTC
>JANWGL010001014.1:0-12601 GCA_025200755.1 Ceratobasidium sp. C01
TCCGCTGGCATGCTTCTATCTGATGAATTTGCGTCATCTTCATCCATAAGTAGTTCAGGAGCCTGAAGGGGCCTGCTATCAGTCATAGTTCTACAAATATTAAGATATCTACAGACCATCCAGCGGGCAGTTCCTCCGCCCACATTAGTAGTAGCGGTGAAGGAAAGCGACTGCTGTGGCAAAATCGAGTGGCCGAAATCGCCAAGTTTGACTACGCCCTTGTCCGAGACAAAAATATTGGCCTAGATGACGAGTTAGACGTACGAAAATATGCTCATAGGAAATAACATACGCCTTTCAAGTCGCCATGCACCTAAGTACCGCACATCAGTAGGTCAGAGAATCAAGATTTCGAGTTGTACATACCATCCCGATTCTATGCATATACGCTAGTCCCCTAGCAATTTGCACGCACTGGCGCGTAGTCAAATCATTGTGCAAAAGATTCGAGAATGATACTTACCAATGCCCAGCGATCGACCGTGGGGTTCTTGCTGATGTATGCGCTTAATGTTCCATTGTCCATCCAAGGGGAGATCATAGCCAATTGGCCACGAAACATGGCAATACCCAGTAACTCCAGCACGTTTTCGTGCTTTGCCTTGGACCAGTTGTAGAGCTCTCGCGCTCCACGCTGTATGATGTCAGACGCATCGCAAGCGTGAGAGTCATAAATCGTACCTTGACACTTTTCGCATTGGATTCGATATCAGTATGTAGCCTGAGGCACTTGATTGCAACCTGGGTTCCGTCCTTAAGTTCTCCCCGCCATATATCACCAAAACTGCCCCCTGCGAGTGCCGCCGTGGAGCATTGAGACAAATCGAGCTTTGAAGTGCAGTCTACGCATCCGTGCGCAAGCAAATGCTCAAAAACGCCTTCAACGGTCTGGAGGAGACGAAAATAAGTTAACGTAGGGCTTATAGCTAACAGTCTTGCTTACCGTTTCCTGCCCGATACGATGCCCACTACCCTTTGGTTTAGAATTAGGAAAGTCAGGAATATAGTGTGTCGCGGTATAATCCGGTAAGAGCTCACCTCCGAGGTCCCGATACTAGCAACATCTGAATCTCGTTGGCTATTTTGGTCACCGCTGCTTGCAGCATCCTGTAAATCTGATCGGTAAGATGGCAGGCTAAGAGAGGATAAAAAACTAACTTCGCTGGACTATAACCCATATAATTAGATTTTCACTCATCAATTTAATCGCCAAGTTAATTCTCACCTTGTTCCATACAACTGTTTGAGCCCATACTAAATCCGCTAGCGCTCGTTGGACCAGTGCTCCGGTCTCTTTACGCGCTTGCCTTACACCTTCGTCGCCGTGGGACTCGATTCCGTCCAGGGTTTCTTGTAGACTCTCAACCTTTTGGACCTGCTCCAGGAAAGGTCGGTTCTTGAGCGTGAATGCGAGATTTGGAACTGATGGAGAAGTTGATGAAGAAGCTTCGAAGTCGAGATCGTCGGGATACTGGAAGGATGATGTGCATATACGTAGCTCACGGATGACATCGTCAATCTTGGAATATGCGTCATGGTCTACCGGAGAGGAGGAGCGACTGGTGGAGCCATTCCTCACACTGGGTTTCGGCACCTTGAGAGTAATGATTGGTTCCGACGTCGGAGAAATGTTGGACTTCGACCCGGTGTGCAATGTGTTCTTTTCTTTCCTTGTGTTGGTGGCGGGCGCAGAAGCCGTGGGACGTAATGGCGGGACGCGAAGATTGTTGGTAGGAAAGATATCCTGTTGGTCCGAGACCGCAGATGATACGCACGAAACCACCGAGGGTGGCCTCAGGAACTTTCCGCCATGAACGGTAAGTTCAGGTTCATCTGGATTATCGCAATGCTCACCTTCCGATCAGACTTTTCTACAATTAGAGTGTCGTATTTCTCCGCTTCCCCTCGCTGCCTTTGCTGGGTGTAGATCTTAGAGAGCGTTTTCATGCTCCCAAGTGTCGTGGGGTGATTCTCCCCAAAAATCTTCTTGCGTATCTCCAACAGCTCCAGCTCCGACTTCTCTGCATCCTGCCACCTTGCCTGCTTCCGATATATCCCAGCCAGGCTATCCAAACTCGCCATGGTATCATGATGCGATTCGCCCAATACGAGCTTGCGTCCTAAAGCGGCTCGACGAAGATACTCTTCCGCTTCAGCAAACTGCCCTTGTCGACGGTAGGTGGACGCGAGACTGTGGACACTCTTGAGCGTGGAAGGATCGTTTTCGCCAAGAACTCGTTCACGTGCTTCCACGACTTGATGAAATAGCGTCTTGGCCTCCTTTAACCGTCCCTGTTTATATATGGTCGAGGCGAGGCGGTGCATACTGTCGAGTGTCTCCGGATGTTCGTCTCCGAGCACGTCTTTCTGCATCGAGACGACTCGACTGAAAAGTGCTTCGGCCTCCTTGAGTTGCCCTTGGCCAAGATGGGCCGCGGCTAGACATCGCATGCTATGAAGAGTATCGGTATGCTCGGCCCCAAGTGCTCGCTCGCTCGCTTCCACGATCTGACGATACAATCCGACCGTCTCCTCGAGTCGATTTTGTTGGCGATACACGGTAGCTAGGTTGTGCATAACATTGAGCGTGGTGGGGTGTTCGTCTCCAAGTAGACGTCTGCGAGCCTCGACGACTTGGGAAGATAGTTCCTCGGCCTCTTCAAGTTTCCCCGTTTGCAGGTAAGCCCAAGAGAGGTTGTGCATACTCGTCAGCGTGTCGGAATGGTCTTGGCCTATCACTCGCTTCTGTCCTCGGACAACCCGCACAAGTATGTCTACAGCTGCCCTTGGATTCTCAAGTTTCATAAGAACCCAGGCGTGAGACTGCATACTCTTGAGCGTATCGGGATGTTCTTCCCCAAGTAATTGCTTGCGAGCAGATATGAGTTCCAAGTATATAGACTCGGCTTCCGCCAATTTTCCCGATTCCGTGTAGGTGCGAGCTAAGTCGTACATATCCGAAAGAGTATTCGGGTGCTCGTTGCCCATCTTCTCTCGATCTAGTCGCAAAAGCTCCAATCTGAGCTCTATCGCAGCTTCCCAGGATCCTCGGGCATCGAGCTCTGATGCCCGAACTCTCATCCCAGAGAGTCGCTTTCGACTCGTGGCATGTTTGTCGGTCTGTGGTGGTTTGGGCCTCTATTCTGGTGGTTAGAATCATATTTTTATGGGGGTCGCATACGTGCACACCTCAGTCATCACCATCGCTGCACTGGCAGTAAATTTCGGCAAGTGATAGATGGCCGAATAAGGTTCACAAATGATTGAATGACGAGCGATCAATGCGGACTGTAACTCGAAAGCCTGGGGCTCCAATAGATTGATAGCGTGTACAAGCTCAAAGCCAAAGAATAGCTCGTGTGTTCAGAGATGGGGGTGTAGAAAGGTGCAGGGCTTTATATGCTGGTGATAATCTGGTATGCACTGATGGGCGTTTCCTCTCGTGGCTGGGCGCCTCGTACCCTGAAGCACCGCATAGATAGTCGTGCCGCTGAGAAGGCGAGAGTGGAGGGGGAGAGGTTGCGATGCCTCGGGGATACCTAATGGAGATGTTCCTGGATTCATTTGCACCGCTTGACTCATCCTTGGAATCATTCGAGTGGCGTGGGTCAATATCATTGGGAATCGATATGGCGCAGTGGAACACACTGCCGCAGCGCTATGGTAGGCTAGAGAGGAGCAGACCATCATTGGTAACAATCGGATTGACGGCCTTTGATGAGCCGATGCTGGTCACGTGATCGGACGGGCCGCCGGCCACCTTTATCACTCTATCGATTCGCACGGAAATCGAACCTCCAGCAATGTTTCCAATCTCATTGCAAGTGAAACAACTTTTGAGAGTGATCGAGGAGGTACCTGTGCATGACTAATCTCTTGACTCTTATCCCTCCAATAGCATACTGGGCAAAATACCCCTTTCATCCCGGAGCGCTCCAGACCGCTCCGGCGAAATGCAGTCATACCAAGCTTACGTGGGGGACCCATGCAATATTGCAGAAAATCAATAATTTTGAGGGTTGAAAGACTCGCATACACAACAAAAAGTTGACTGGGCTACATAGGTGCTCACGATCGGGTTCACGGACGAAAAGCGATATGAACAAGCAACATTGAATTTGTACAATCGCGCCAAGCGATGGAAACGGCAATGCATCATAATATGCCCACGAGGAGAATATAATGTTTCGGAGAGGTTCTCAGTACTGAGATCAATACAAGTGTATGACCTGTGTGCGCTTTGAGTCATTGCGCCATGGATTGCTGTAAACCCCACACTCACCGCATCCTTAACCTGGGAGGACGTTGGTCGGCCTTTGACCTCAGTGCTCCAGCACGACATCAACAAATTCCAACGCGCATCCCCGTGCTTAGTCGAGCTCGATATTTCACTCGGTCGGACAGGGGGTTTCCCTTCATTGACTGCCATTGTGACCCGTAGGTCGGTCTTGAACTCAGAATAAGGTGGTTTGCCCGTGATTACCTCCTGGTGCGTTGGCGCTTAGTTTGCAAAGGCTATACCATGTACTTTCTCAACTCACAAGCATAGTCTAAAACAAAGACTAACTGTTAATCATTCATTCAGAATCGGGTAAACCATAATACGCACCATTCCTAGAGCATAAACGTCTGCAGGCATGCTTCGATCAGGTGAATTTGTTCCGGCTTCATCCTCAATTAATTCGGGAGCCTAAACCTCTGCTGTAAGTCACGCTTCTGCAGATACTAACATATCTACCGACCATCCAACGAGCGGTTCCTCCACCAATATTAGTTGTCGCGGTAAAGGAAAGCGATTGTTGCGACAAAATTGAGTGACCAAAATCGCCGAGCTTGACAACACCTTTATCAGAGACAAGGATATTGGGCTTCATGGGCGAGTTAAATATCTGGGCGCATACTTATAGAAACAACATACGCCTTTCAAATCGCCATGCACCTGAGAACCACACGTCAGTAAACCAGAGATTCAAAGATTTCAATATGTACATACCATTCCGATACTATGCATATACGCTAGTCCCTCAGCAATTTGCATGCACTGGCGCGTAGTCAAATCACTGTGCAGATGATTCGAGAATAATACTTACTAATGCCCAGCGATCAACTTCTGGGTTCTTGCCGATGTATGCCCTTAATGACCCATTGTCCATCCATGGAGAGATCATAGCCAATTGGCCACGAAACATGGCAATACCCATCAGTTCCAGGACGTTTTCATGCTTCGCCTTGGACCAGTAGTAGAGCTCTCGTGCGCCACGCTGTTCGATATTAGACGGGTCGTAAGCATGAGAGCTACAGTTCGTACCTTGACGCTTTTCACATTGGATTCCATATCGGTGTGTAGCCTGAGGCACTTGATTGCAACCTTAGTTCCATCGCTAAGCACCCCGCGCCACACATCCCCAAAGCTACCCCCTGCGAGTGCCGCTGTGGGGCACAGGGATAAATCTATCTTGGAAGTGCAGTCTAAGCATCCATGATTGAGCAAGTACTCAAAAACATCTTCAACGGGCTAGAAAATATAACAGGAAGTCAACCCAGGGCTCACACTCCACAACTAGGTTCCACTGACTGTTTCCTGCGAGATACAATCCCCATTGTTCTTCAAGCCGAAGTTAATACGCTAAGGATTAGAGTATATCACAATGTAATAGGGTCAAAGCTAACCTCTAGAATACTGATCCTTGAAATGCCTAAATCTCTTTGGCTTTCACGATCACGGTTACTCCCAGCATCCTGTAGATCCGTTTAGCGAGGCAGGGAACTCGGAGAAGCCAAATATAACTAACTTCACCGTGCTAAAATTCAAATAGTTAAACTCCAACTCAACAATTCGAGTAGCTGAAGGGAGCTCTCACCTTGTCCCATACAACCGCTTGCGCTCGCGACAAAGCTGCTCGCGCCTTTTCAACTAACACTTGGGCCTCTTTACGAGCCTCCCTCACACCTTCATCCCCGCCAGGATCTATCTCGTCTAGTGTTTCTTGCAGGCCTCGAAGTTTGTGTACTTGGTCAAGGAAGAAGTGATTTTCGAGTGTATAGGCAAGTTTAGGAACTGATTGGGGATTCGGGGAGGCCACCCCAAAATCCAGTTCTTCGGGGTCCTGGAAGGATAATGTACATATACCTAGCTCGCGGATGATATTGCTGATTGTGGAATATGTTTCATGGCGTGTTGGAGAGGGGAGGTCATCGCCGGATCTATTGCTCGTGATAGAGTTTTGGACCTCGAGATTGGTGATTGGGTTGAGTTTCAGGGTGTTCGGTTGTGACGCTGTCTTCTCTTTCTTCGCATCGCCAGAGGGTGGAGAAATTGCCGAGCATGGTGGTGGGATGAGGTGAATTGCACTAGCTCGTTCAAGATTGTTGGTAAGAGAACACTCTGGTTTTGCTGAGATGGGAGGCGATACGACCGAAGGTGGTCTCCGGACCTTTTCGCCACAGCAGGTAAGTTCGAATACTTCGGAATTTGAACAGCGCTCACCTTCCCATGAGGGCTCTCGATTGCAAACGCCCCGTTTTTCTCAGATACTGCTCGTTTGTACCGTCCTAGGTACATACGAATCCTTGAAATAATTCTCTCCTTCTCTATAGTTTTGTGATGTTTCTCCCCAAGAAACTTCTGGTATATCTCCAGTAGCTCAAGCTTTGTCCTATTCATATCTTGCCACCTAGCCTGTTTATGGTATATCTCGACTAGACTCTCCAAGCTCGCGATGGTATCAGGATGCGTCTCGCCTAGTGCAGACTTGCATCCTGAGGCGACCCGGCGAAGGTACTTCGCCGCCCGGCCAGGCCGCCCTTGGCGATCGTAGATGGAGGCGAGATTATAAAAGGTTTCGATTGTAGAAAGATCGTTTTCGCCAAGAACCCGTTCGCGTGCTTTTGCGACTTCAAGGAATAACTTTTTCGTCTCCCTTGATCTTCCTTGCCCATCTATGGCCGAGGCTTGGTGATGCATGCTGTCGAGCGTTTCTGGATGGTCTTTTCCAAGCCGCTCCCTCTGTATAGAGACAATTCGGCTTAGAAGTGCCTCAGCCTCTTTCATTTGCCATTTCTTGTGGTGTGCCATGGCTAGAAGGCGCATGATATGCAGAGTATTGTCATGCTCGGGTCCGTGCGCTCGCTCGCTCGCCTCCAAGATGCGACGATACAAGCCGACAGTCTCCTCCGGTCGATCTTCTTTACGACGCTCAGTGGTCATTCCATACAAAGCATCGAGGTCGTTTTCGAGTGTTCTTGTTCCGCGGGTCTCTGGGGTCTCTTCCTATACCAACATCGTGCGATCAGCCGAACTCGGTAAACACCGAACAAAGAACTCACTTGAAGTTGCCTAATCTCAGATGGGACGCCGCCGAGTATGTTTGGAGGACTTGTGGCCTGGGCAGCTCTGCGAGCAAGAAAACTGCGATGTGCCTGAAAAAAAAGTGTATCTGAGGAAGGAAGAGATTGGCCTTTAACTCGCGTTCGAGTAGGTGTTATGTTGGCGGGGTCACGAGTTCTTTTAGAAAAGGCATTGGATTTAGTCGTGGTGGGAGTAACGCTCATGATTGCGTTACGCTCAGAGCGCGAAGACAAATGCAAGTGGGCAGGATTTGCGTTAATTCGGTGACGAGTGTGCAGCAAAGTATTAGGTAACTATAATCTAGTCCATCGCCAATACACGGGAGTTAGAGGGAGGGGGCCCCGAGAGAAGAATCACAGGTGAGAAGGCGATTTTAAAGGGGAATTTAAGGAAGAAGAAATCTGGTGATTGAAGATTGGCGCCTCGAGGTTAGAGTGCACGATTGGCATTGCTCATCGTTTTAGCTTTTGAGGGAAAACTGATTCCTGCTGAAGGGAATAATGATGGTGAAGAATTTGATCGGATTTTGCGCCACTCTGGAGGCTTCCGCCAAACATGTACATCACGCAGGAGTTGAGGCTTTCGAGGCGGATCCCAGACATGTACTTATTCTTTTCGGTAGTGACGTTGAATCCATGTGTGTCCCACGGCCCTTGCCCAAATGCCAAAAACAACCCGTGACCAACTTTCAAATGTATCTACAGGGGGGGAGGGAAATCAAAAATTGAAACCGAAATGTGTTCTCTGCGTCCTGGGAATTGTACGTGCGTGAATTGGAACTCGATATCGAGACGCGACAATAAATGGATAGGGTTGATATTGTAACTAGTTATAAGGAAGATTATAGCCGCGAATAAGAATATTTATTTGTGTATTTCTGCGTATGTCTCGCCAGCATATATCGTTCATAACTGGTGACGAGTTCAGGCATGCTAAGCGCCAGGGCCGGAGTTAGAATCGTCCGCTAGTGCTTACTAGGCTAAGCTATAAGGTAAGTCATCTAGGTGGGAGTGTGGATGTAGAAAAGTGGGGTGACTTCTGTGCTGAGGTGAACCGGACGATTGGCGTTTACACTGCTGATGAGCGCTTGACACGCCCCAGCGCCGCATCGCGTCGAAGCACCGCATAGACGGGCATTTCCCCAGAAGAAAAGCGATGGAAGGAGGTATGGGGGCGGGTCAAGTATAGCTAGAATGTTCCGTGTTATTTGTACCTTTTGAGCTTTTGTACAACTAACGCGATGATGGGGTGCTTGCTGTATTACACTGCTAAAGCTATCACGAAAGGTATAGTGGAATAAGGAATTTATTGAACATGATAGAGCTGATATATTAAGGCTGTCAAACGTAGAGCATGACTTTTCCGCGAGCTTGTGGCGGGCGAGAGATGAGAGTAGGGCTCCGTGAGAAACCGGAAATCGCTCACCGGTTTGAAACAAACACTTCTAAACACGTGTTTGCAACACTTCGTCACGGTTTCTAACCGGTTTGCCAGAAAGTTCCACGTGATCCCAGCACCTTAGTAATCCATATGCATATACGTTGAAGAGCCACGCTCGCCACTTAGATTCCGCCACCACATCCACCTCACTCAATGTCAACTGCCTAGGGACCCGCTCATTCTCAGACTGCGTCTGGTCATGCATACCTTGACCCACGACTTCTCGATCTCTTGCGTCATCTTCGCGATCTACCCGCTTCTCTGTCTGACCACCCCAGCATATATCTGTTCACAAACTTTGCACTCAATCCCCATGACATTGATATTTACGGCTCCGTTCAGGGCGCTCTCAATCATCATCTAGAGCTCATATTTGGGTCTCGAATTGGTGGGCGATTGATTGGATTTCGGGGACGGGGAACGTCATTAGAATCGATCGTGTATGTATTCTACAAATATATTGATGGGGAGGATGAAGAAAACAAGGTACTTTGGAATTGGGTTCAAGACCTCACTCACGCCGCAATAGAAGCCTCAAAAAATGTAAGTTGTATGTTTATATTTTATTCAATAATAGTGGGACATTGTTTAACATTCGTTTCAGAGTCCTCTGCCGTCAACATCAGGTGCGGTTAGGTTGCGCACTCGGTGTGGTGGCAGAAAAACCAGGCAAACACCTAGATCAAAGCCTAGTGAGACTAGTATAAGAGCAGCAAAGACAGCAAGCGCCAACCGTGTAAGTCACCGACAGAGATCAGTTGCGCTGTTACTCACGGTTTCTTCTCTATCCTAGTATCCTCATGATCCGGCGGACTTAGAAGACGACCTGTTGAATCTTGATGCAGGCTGCGGTCGGCTCCGTAACGAGTTCCTTGATAAAGTCTTGATTCCATGTCACTCGATAATTGAACCTTCTCACCTACGGGTTCGCTGTCGTGGGGTCGGGTGTGGGTGGTCTTGGGCGGAACCACGGGCTTCTGTCCGAGTCTTACGGCATGCTCGTGAGTGTATAGGCCTTGATGAAGATCTCCGGGTGGAAGCCAAGCGACGGGGAGCCGCTCTATCGCTAGGGTCAAAGCTGCACCATACGCAGAAAAACGATAGCTCGGAGAACGCGCCAACGAACCCAGGAGACACAGCCAGAGAAGAATTCAAGAGCAAACCACGCTTTGCTCAAGTGGTCGTGCGATCGGATGATACCGCCTTCCGCTGTAGATAGCTTGAGATGGCGAGAACTTGTGAGCACGCTGGATCCCACCGCCAATACTGCGTCAGGGACGACAATATCAGACAATTTTATTACGACCGAGGCTGCATACATCCATCAACAATCAATAAACGAACTCTCCCAGCAGGAACAGCTAACGCTTTCGTATGATGGCGGAACTACTTGAAAACATGAATCCGTGTATACAGTTCATGTTACTGCTCCTTCAACTCGGGATGCATACTTGATGGACGGGAGTGAAGCCTCTGGTGTTTCACACACCGCCGAGCATATCAGCGGAGTTCTAGATAAGGTATATGCGCATATATTGGTGTTCTAGTACCTAACTGACAGCATATATAGACTCTAAAAGAGATTGGACCAGAGCGATTTGCCTCTATTGTTTCAGACAATGCGGGGAATACACGAGCCGCTCGATCACTAATAGAAAACGAGTACCCTTGGATCATTGCTCTTCAGGATGCGTGCCATCAGTTGAATAATGCTGCCAAGGACATCGGGAAGCTTAAGTATTTCCTGCCGTGCATTACGAAGATGAAAACAATCATTACCCATTTCCATACGTCTTCCTACGCCGCTCGTCACCTTGCGGCCCTTCGAGTTATTCATCATGTTGCTGAAGGACTCATTGCAATCGGAAACACACGATTTGCTTCTTATGATTATGCCTCTCGCTCAACCCTACGTTGTTTGCCCCTCATTCTTGAGCTTCTCTCCTCAGGTGTCTTAGATCCTAAATCTGTAAGTGTTTCATTTGTTGCGATAGAACAAATCTAATTACTACAACCACAGGATTCACCTATCTTCTGGATGTTGGATCGCATTGAGGTCCAACAGTTTCAGGAGGAACTCGCCCAGCTGTTGGCCGTTCTGGAGCCGTTCGCTCGAGCAATTAAATGCCTCGAATCAAGCCACTCAACCCTCTCCGATGTCTATCTGTTCTGGCTAGCAATCCTTGCCCGCTTTCGAGACATTACCAACAGTAATCGTAGCCTGTTAGGCGTTGGGCTACCGGACTCAGTTATAGTGGACATAACTAGTGTTTTAAACGGCCGACACAACGAGATGTTCCAGGGACAAGCTGGGCAAGTTTATTCAACCGCTTTTTTCCTTGACATCCGTATGTACAATAATTGTTATATTTATAACCTCCCATAACTTACTTCACTCTTTTAACCAGGTTACCGAAACTCAGATGTTATGCTGCGCCATCCCACGCGATTGTTGGCTGAAACTTGGAGCAGCCGCCACCTAGCCTCTGGCGCGGAAAGGCTTCCCGATCAAGACCTTCGCCAATCCCTCCCCGCATATACCATTCCTGGGGAATATCTTGTCAAGCTACTAGGACGAGTATACAATAAAGATCCCGATGCTCCCCTTTTTGCACGCTACGCAAGCTGGGCTCAGATTGAGACCGCCTTTCGCAATCAGCTGGTATTATATACTCGAGGGCTCAGTCCATTCCACCAGGTTCCAAAGTCGCTGACCGAGCACACATATTGGGATTCTCTACGCGCTGTACCCACAGCAGACCTCCTTGCGCACCTGGGAGTACTACTCGCAAGCGTCGTTCCTAATTCTATGGCCAAAGAACAAACGATGTCGACACTCACAAAGCTAAATTCACCCGATCGTGCTTCACAGAAGGTATCGACCCTGATTGATATGGCAACAATTCGCCAACACTATAAGCGTGAGGAGAAGAAAGATAGCCCAGTAAGCTGATTCTGTTATTTATTTAGTACCTACAAAAACTAACATTATATGAAGCTATCCAACTCTCTACGACCCACCCTCCGGTTTGCAGATCTTCCGCAAACAGTGAAGAGTACAACGCAAGAGGGTGCATCAGAACTAGCATATACCATCGAACATGAAGACATTTTTGACGCTGTAGAGATATCAACTGGGTTGGCGGAGGAAAGCCTGCTTGACAAAGCGTACGAGGTGCTGCCAACCCCCCGGGGGAACCCGCATCACTTTGAGGTTGAGGTCACTGATGGGATTTCACTATCGTCAAAGTTGTTAACCGATATGCTTTCTGAGCAAACGGGTGCTGTAATCAAACCGACACACTCACTCGAATCATCCCCCGCTGAAATCTTACCGCCAAGAAAGCGGCAGCGAGTGGATGTCTCTACACTTGCATACTAGATATGTAATTTGTAATTAAGCTTAGTAATCAATGGAAACCGTTTGAAACTGTGACTAAGTGTTTCTCACAACGCGTGTTTTCGGTTAGAAACTTACAAACAGTTTCTGGGGGTCGGCAACCTATAGGAAAAGCTTGTCCGGATCACGTGATTGGACAAACATAAGCTGGCATACAAGCGGGCCCGCACTTCGCGTGCAGCCCGCAACATCGCTATTTCGGGAGCGTAGAGGACTCGTGTAAGACTTATAGTGCTCACAATGAGTCACTGGAATGTTTTGGCTACAATACGTAGCTTGGATTGTCATATTATCGTAGGAAGTGCATCTCCACCTCACCTAATTACTAGCCAGCTCCGCGTTTTCACCTGGTAGTTAGGTCTAGGCTGACACTGAGGTGACTTTTTGTAATCGCACTTGACGTACCATATTGA
>JANWGL010001016.1:0-10248 GCA_025200755.1 Ceratobasidium sp. C01
CAGCGCGCTGCGAGCACGCTGGCAGTGCGGGAAGTTCCTGCCTATGCAGGAATTCACGCATTTTGCGGAAATACTGCGGAAATTCCTGCTTCCCGCATGTGGGAGTGTTGAGTGAGCGGGGTCACGTGTTGGGGTCGCACACCCTGTGTATGCGCGTGTGACGCGTTTAGGGGATTTCCCCCCTGGGTTTTCGCTTGTTTGTTCGCTCCTTCCTGCCCATTCCGTTCTGCCTTCTGAGACACTCATGTATATATATGTGTCTTCACTGTTCCTCCTCCCTCAGCTTGTTTCCATCTTGCTGAGGTAGGTTTTTCCATGTCGCTTGTGTCTTGTCACCATTGCTCATGTCGTCGTATAGTGTGTTCTTGTTTGTGTCTCTTAGGTAACACTTTATACGATGAGCTTGTTTCCATCTCGCTGAGCGTATTCTCGTAGCTATAATGAATGGCCAAATGTAGATACAACTTTAATTGCCAATGTGATCCATCAAGTACAGGCCTACAAGGCTAGCATAGCCCCTTGAAAGTCCCTGATCTACCTCCAGAGTCTCTCCAGAGCACTCTGAAAACATTGTGAGAGAGTCTGGAGGCTCTGGAGGCTCTCAGAGCACTCCCAGAGCGCTGCAGCGGCTGCAGATGAACCCATACGTATACGGGCCAGACCTTCACACCTCCAATAATTGATACATTTGTTTCGTCCATATAGACCTCCAAGTAAAGTATGCAATGACCAAAGGGTATGCAATCCTAAGATGTTTATCAGCAAATGTTTACCAAATATCACGTGGGATACATACTTGCATCCGCCACCAGTCCTCCCCATGCCATAGTTCTTCCCAAAGCTGCATTGGAGCAGCAACCTGTGCTGAGCGACGCACAAAGAGTCGCTCGGGGTAAAACTTAAAGCTCTCCAAAAAATCAGGGTCGCTAGCAATGCTGCTAAGCACAGGCCAAACAGGCCGAAATGAAACCATATGAATATAAGAATGCCCCTTGAATTGTGTAACCACCTGTTGAGCAACAAACTATTAGATATCAGCCATTGGAAAGAACTATTTGACTGGTGTGAATAGCAAACCTGATCTGAAGCTCCAGATGCTAGCCCAAGTATTCGATGATAATCTGCAGCATCCCTCAAGGTGAGGCGCTCCGAAGGTGGTAGGTTAAGGTAGGCACCAGTTTCGTGGAGATGTTTGAGTTGTTGTGAAACATGGCCATCGGAGCAGTTGTTATGACAGAAGATCTCAGCCTGCTTGAAGTCGGTATAGGTACGGAAGGGGAAAATGAGTGGAAGGAGAGAGGGTTGTTGGGGTTGTTGGTTTGTGGAAAGTGGCTGCAGAGCACGACAACTGCTGCCCATGCCAGAAGATGGGTGTTGCTGGACCCACACGTCGGTTTCTCCTAGTGGAGGAATATTATCTTGCATGGGTTCGCTAGCTGGCTCGTTGGAAACAGGAGACATAGGGGTTGGTGAATGTGTAGCTGTGGCATGAGCATTTTGCTGCGCTTTTATGGTCAAAGATTTAGATATTCATGGCATGATTGTTGAATGGAATTGATGTAAACACACCAGAACCCCCCATGTCCGCCTCATCAGGTCCAGAAAGCTTGTCAGAGCTGGCATATGTCTCTGAATCCACTTGTTGGTGCAATGTCCCATGAAAGGGTACAGAAACCTAATCCGAGTGTTTAGCAGTGTTGGAAGCAATTAGATGGACAATTAATGCCTCACCTCTGTTGCTGCCAGGAGTGTCCTCGTCTTCTCACAGCTGCAGGCATGCCTTCTGGGAGCATTCTTATACTGGGCGTAAAGTTGCTGACAGAATGGACACTCCCATGTATTCCTGAGGGGGGGATCTGCTTGGCACTCTGTGGCCTTGCGACGTCTTTCCCGAGTTGGCATCTGCAACAAATGAATGCAGGAGAAATGATGGAGTGTGGGATGGCTGTGGCGGAGCAAAATAGAATTTGCTAACAGACCTGGTGGCTGTGCTATTCAATCTTTGAGAATTAGAGTTGGGCTGCACACGTAAAACTTAAATTCTCAGATTGAAGGTAAACTATAGTCCAAGGATCCATTTGTGAGAAGACCAGGCTCACCACAGTCCAGGCATTGCCAGGATGTGCATGCCTAAAACATGCACATTGTTTTCACTAAGATGTTGTTCTCCATGCAGCACCAAAGACACAAAGAACTAGTCGTGACTGCAAACAATGGGGGCCAAGTTTGAGAGCGGGGGTTGTCCTTTCGTATCTCCAAATTATAAACCCACTTTCCTCCAAGCCTAAAAGCCTCCATCAGTGTCTGGTGATGAAGTGGTGTCATAATCTGTTTTAACTGATCATCGCCAAATTAAATTAAGTACTCAACAAATTGGAAAGTAAGAAATCACGTATACTTGCTTCAGGCAGTCCAGTGACTCGACTTCCTTTGTTGTCCCACAGTTAGATTCAGGACCAGACCTAAACCCGCCCAACATCGGCCACCCTCTTGATCGTCACCTCACTATTCTGACCTGGCTTGTCCGTCATGGTGTATCTTCCTAGGCTTGAGGCATGTAAGGTGAGACTTGGGGCGCAATGTCAACGTGACCGTGGAGTGGGAATTGGCGAGGACACAGCGGAAGTTGGTGGGGAGAGTGAGGATATGCAGGGGCCAATGTGTGACATTGCTGTGTTGTCAGCTAACATTGTGGGGGAGATGTCAGTGGTTGATCACTGCTGGAAGCGGTTTTGGTTGAGCTGCAATTGGAGTTGTGCCAAGCTCAGTTTGATTGGCGATGAATGTCGGAACATCCAAATCAGCATGCAAGGATGTTCCAGAGTCGTCTATTGTCTGTACAGGTGTCTCTATTACATATCTGATGTGTTTGTAATGGAATCGAGACGTAAAAAGATAAGATACACACCTTGCTCTTCTTTAATTTCCTTGTCTTGTACAGAATCCTGATCGCAATCTGGACTTGCCACAGCAAGCGTGACAGTTGTATGTGCGATATATCCACGTTTCGATGGCGACTTCCTGTCCGAATCGTTCTACAATGGCAAATGAGCGTGCACCAGAGACGCAGGACGCAGCGATAACGACGGTCCAGGCGAGAAAGAACGCAATGTGTCTGACGCAGACAAGCCCCAATGTGGGATTCAAACAAAAGAACAGTTTAACGCAAGCATAGGACATCTAGCTGTGTAGCGTTGATGAAGTAGACTAACAAGAGCAGAAATAGAGCAAAACCAGCAATGAGAGCAATACAAACAATAGTAGATGATTCGTTGAGCAGGCAATAGAGCCAAGAGAGCGAGAAGAGACATGATTGGGTGAAAGTGGGCAGCTGATTGGGCGAGGACTGGTCAAGATAGGTCACGTGATGCCTCCTGGGCTGACCACAAAGCCGGAATTAATTATTTTCGCGTTTTGGGCTACCTGGAGAAATGCTACATAAATTAACCTACAATAATGCATGCTTGACCAGTTGGAAACAGCTCAATTGAGGGGCACTGTTACCATTGGTGGTGGCAGTGTAGCAGGGTCAACCAGCAGTTGGACTCCATTGAGGCTCGCCTGCGACGACTCCGGTATGGCATTTCGGTGTTATCGCCCCTAAGAAGGTGACATGTGTTGGTGTGGGCCCCTCTCTGTTTATTTCTTTTACTTGTTTGATATCTTTAGCGCATTCTTTTTATATAAATCTTGTGTTGGTATGTTCCATCACAATTCCATCAATCTCATTCAAGCACAAGTAGGTATTTTTACCGCTCAACCAAAATTCGGGATGCGACAATGCCTTCGAGAGCACAACAGGGCGCAGAGGATGCTAGCGTAGCCTTCAGAGCGCACATATAGTCGCCCACAATGGGGTGTTGAGCTGTGGACGAGTGGACGCGTCGATGGGTTACCCCGTTACCAGTGGGCAGCTAGGTCAGTGGCTGAGTGAACCAGTGATCAAGCCGTCAGTGTATCACCCTACGAGTATGCAAGTGGGTGTGTATGTGGGAGTGTAGCTGGTAAGGGATGCAAAGGGCAAGCTTGGTGCCGACTCTGCAGAGGGTATGGCAGCTGGGCTAGTCACCAAAGGTTGCGCCAAACAAACAGCGAATTTCTGCGCAGTCAAGAGTGGACTTGACTACACAGCCAAGAGTGCAACCGAGAGTGGACTTGAGCACGTGAGCTTTGTAGCAACCCAGGTTTTGCTTGAGAGTGTAATAATATATCCAAACAAGTGTTGGTCGTAAATCACAATGGGGAGGAGCAGTGCTAATTTAAGGATAAATAGGTACATCCAGAAACTAAAGACCCTCCATGTACGCCATATCAGATTGTGTCATACTGACATCAGCAGGCAAGAATGGCCCATCCACCGTCTCCATCTCCTCGCCTTCAAGAGGATACTGTGCTGGGAAAACTGATTGATTGTAGTAAAGAAGGAGGTCGCTGAATTTATCTGGATGGGTTTTGTTGTACTCTCGCATCAGCTGAAGCCACGCCTTGAAGAAGTTCAAATAATTGCTTTTTGCTGTTAACTCCTCAAATGACAAATCGCCCAAAAGCACAAATTCAATCTATAGTTTAGTCCAACTGTCAGCTTAAATCAATAGACAATGTACTAATACATGAAACCATCTTACGATTGTTGCTGCCAGAGCAAGCACTGACAGAGTAACCTCTTTCACAAGCCACATGTCAGAATGGGCGTTATGAGCTTTCTTGGAGCACACCCCAGTCTCAATCGCAGACTCTCCAGAGAATATATAGCGGACGGTCTGTCAAATCCAGAGGTGAAAACATAGTTAAACCTCCAAATCTTTACTTACCCCTATAATACATTTATGTCGATAAAACAACTCCACATCTGGCACCACCATTGTCACCCAACTCCAAGCAATAGGTATAATGATATTTTGCACAAGTGGTAGGTCTGATGCTCTTGAACCATTCAGTTCCCTTGCCAATTCAGCCAGTTAATATCTCTGGGACATGGGTTTCTAGGCTTGTCACCTCCTCGCCCATATGGTTGAGCGCATATGGTTGAGCCGCTTCCATCAGTAGATTGGCTCAGTCTTCTTGCTCACATCTTCATTATCATCTTGGCTTCAAACTGGTTAGTCCTCAAAGGCTTTGGTTTGTTCTGGACTGGTGAGGTATCCTCTGGCCCTGTCCTGCTCCCCCTGCTTATGATCTTGCATGTGGTCTATTTGGTCTGTTTCTTAGTGAAACACTGTGTGCCCTCTGCTGATTTTCACAACACCTGTGTATCTAGCCGTTTTCTATTGCCCAATGATTAGGCATGGTCCAAATCTTTCATGTGGTCTGGTGGCTTGGGTAATCTGGTACGCGTCTCATTTTATTTCACCTTTCATTTCAATTCTTTGTCTTGCTGAGATGCTGATTCAAGTTCGCAGCTCCAACATGATCCTGATTTCTACAAACACGAATTAAAGACGAT
The DNA here is from genome assembly GCA_025200755.1 of Ceratobasidium sp. C01. Classification (NCBI taxonomy): domain Eukaryota; kingdom Fungi; phylum Basidiomycota; class Agaricomycetes; order Cantharellales; family Ceratobasidiaceae; genus Ceratobasidium; species Ceratobasidium sp. C01. Next base: position 5,444 of record JANWGL010001016.1, read on the forward strand.
TCTCAAGGAAGGCAATGTAGTGACTCATTGTAGGCACTTTGCTAATCCTTGTCTGAATCTAGTTGCATATGTTATGTTAGATCTAACTAGGGTGTATGCTACAGGTGTAATCCCAACAATTGTGAGTATGTGCTGCAAGTTTCTGTTATGCTAGATGCTAACTATACAACTATGGGCATTGATTTACACCTACAGTGCGCCTGTATATAGAAACACACCTCTCGAGAGCCCCACTCATTAGCATGACCATAAATGTAATTAGTGAGTCGCAATCTGGGTTCTAGGGTTGATGCTAACTGCAATTCTTGTTCCAATGCTTGGTGCAGTGGGTTTTATTCTCTCTCGCGGGCACTACAATTGGTTCAGAATGTAAGTTGTAAGCCGTGTTCCAAGTAAAGATGTCACTCAAGTTTGCAAACCTGGATGAACTTACTTTTTGTGTGGGTACAGACATCAAAATGAATTCCTTACACAAGTCTAACAAATCAGGTTTAACCTACTTGCCACACCCTGTAAGCATGAGCCCTAGTCCCGTGTGCTACTCCAATCCTCCTTGCTTATACAGCTCTTGTTGCAGTCCACAAGTCGCAGGCCAGATCTCATAGAGTACACTGGCCCTGTTAAGTACTCTTTGGGCTAGTTATTTGGCCTTGATGATGTTCATGTAGTTAGCTGTTAATTATATGCCAGCAGTATAGCATCTAGAAGTGATTCATATGGGGCATTGTATGCATTGGATCGACCCCTGGCAGATCCAGGCAGTGATTCCTAGCCTGCCCACTGATTTTATCTGAAGCGCCACTTGGTTGAATGTCAATACAACTGTTGCGGCGCGATTGTTGTACTGACTTTAACTAGTTATAACATATGCTACAATTACCATGACGGTTGTCATAACTGGTTTTGAATCTTGCCGCAATATTCCCGCACTTGCAATCACGCTCTTTGCAACTGCTGCCCTTTTTGGTAACTGATTATAACACCCCCCCCGCAAATTTTGGCAGGTTTTGGCTATTCCCGCAGCTACAACTAATTATGACCAAAAGCAATGTACTTTCCCGCCTTTCTGACAAACAGGTATGGAGATATCATAACAATTGTCTCACTGGTATTTCATTCCCCCTATCCTTATAATGGAGAGTGTATCAGGTCTAATGAGTCAAAATGGAATCATCCAAAAGAGTCAGCATAGCTGGAAACCTCTGTGTGCAGATTATCTCACCTGTAGCTGTTCTGGAAAGTATGTACTAGCCTGCATTGAAATACAAGCATGTGTAAAGGCTGTTTGAGCTTTATCCTTGACTGGGGAGTTGGAATACAGTTGAATTCAATAAGCTACAGTAGCGAACTAGGGTAATCAACCATTTAGAACACAATGTACCCAGTGGAATGTGCTCACTATGCTTGAATAAGGCTGCAGAGGGTGACATACTATAAAAAATATCCCAATGTAGCACTTCCCCCCCCAATTTGGCTGCCTTCCTGTGCTCCAAAGTACCTGATAATTGGCAGATTAGCTTATATAACCTATGCGTACATGAATATTACAAGGGAGCACAATTTGCCTGGTGGACATGCTTAGTGCTTGTGGCGCTTTTGAGGGGTAATCCCCCTGTGAGCATAAATCCCCTGTTTGGAAGTGAGCAGAATAATGTTGGGAGATATGATGGAGATATTCCAACTCCAGGGAATTTCCTCTATTTAATGAGCTATTATACATGGATTTGTGATGACATTTGGGTACCATCAAACTGATGGGTTTTGCCCCCAAAGTCACCAGGCAGTAATCGGACATGCAGACACTCAAATAAAATGCTAGAATTATCGGAAAAATGACAGTTAATGTGCGGAAAGTATGTGGGAGTCTGGGCACTTAGCTGCGGGAATCTGCTGTAACTGCTGGCAGGAGTTAATGATTTTTTGCTAGTTCCTGCTTCCGCTCCCACTCCTGCATCGCGGGAAATCGCAGGAATTGATGCCCACAGAAGCCGAAATTCCCGCATGCAGGATTTCCGCCTGACATGCTTAATTGTACAAGGGCATCGCAACCTTTTCACAGGTATAGTGAGGGACTTAGAAGAAGCAAAAATGACCAGGGACACCTTTGCCACTCAGGTTAGGATCACAGAAGGGAGGATGATAGCAACAAAAGACAAAATAGACCTCATCCTGAAGCACCTGAAAATTCCCCTGCCAGTAACCACACCTCCTGGAAGGACCAGAACCAAGGAAGAAGAGCCAACACCTTGAGCTTCTGGGAGCATCCCCACTGGTTCGAGTGGGAGAAAAGGGAACGGAAGGGAGGGTCTTAGATTTTCACTCTTTGAGGACCCCCCTGAAGAACCTCAAGAATCCAATGGGAGAGGGCTTCCCATGGAAGGTACATCTGGAAGGGACCAGGAGCCCTGATTTTGATGCTCCTGAAACATGACCATCCCTGGAAAGAAGATGATCCCCTGATAGACTACAACCTTCCCCTGGTAGAACAACACATACCCCTGGTCCAGGACAATCCATCAAATCAAAAATCCCTAAGCCAGAAGCATTTGAAGGAAAAAGGGGCGCAGTTGTCACCCAGTACTGAATGCTCCTGGGAGTTTACATAATGGCAAACAGAGAGTCATTTAGGAACAAGTTAGAGCAAATGATGATGGTCTTGACAAATATGAAAACTGGAACACCAGCAGGCAACTGGGCATACACCATCCTCAAGCATTTATCCCAGGGCGATTGCACAGGGACCGCCAGGGATATCCAGTCCGAGGAAGAAGACTTCAATAGCAATTTCACGGACCCCATAGCACAGCAAACAGTGGACACTGCTATTAGACATTTCAAACAAAGGACCAGTGTTGCCGACTATGCTGCCACTTTCTGATCCCACATGTCAGAACTAGACTGGGCCCAAGAAGCCCTGAAGAGCCAATTCCTTCAGGGGCTAAAAAGGGAACTACGGAACAAACTCCAGGATAATATGTCAATCTATGATGTTGACAATGGTCACCCCCCGGGATATACTCTGCAGAATGCCACCCTAGAAGCCATCATTACCAGGGCCATCACCCAAAATAACATCATGTTCAGAAGCTTGAGAGAGGACAAGAGGGATTGGCGACATAGCAAGGAAACTATAGTAGTTGGGAAAGCAGGAACAGAATTTGTCCAAGTACCCAATGAAGTTAAGGACAAAAGAAGGAAGGAGGGGCGCTGTATCAAGTGTGGGTTATGGAAACACTTGCCTATGAACTGCAGAACAGGATGGTCCCTTAAGAGTGAAGAAAAGGAGAAAGGAAAAGGCAGAAAGATTGAGGAAGTCAGCTTGAAATCGGAAAAAGAATAAGGCCCTCCACCCCTGTGTGTGAAGGTGCCTCCAATGTACCAGTTTCTGGTAGAGCTCTGTATTGTTCTGCAGCCTCCATAAACAAATCAATATCTTCAATTACCCCTCTATTTGAGATACCCGGAATCACAGAAACAACCAAAGTCCTCATTGATTCAGGAGCATCTGTTTACTTCACCGACACCAGCTTCATCAACAAACATAAAATCCTCCTGATAACCCTCACCAAACCACGCCAAGTACAAGCTATCAACGGTAAAGCATTACCCACAAAAATATGGGACAGGGTAGAAATCAAATTCAAGATCTGGGAACTCTCTGCAAACAGAAATTCTTTGTCATGCCTCTAGGCAAACCTGCCGTCATCCTGGGTATGCCTGGGCTACAGAAATACAAATCCATGATTGATTGGAGAACTGGGGAGATCCAGCTTGAATAACATGTCTCAAAGGGTCATATGGGGATGGAAGAGGACACAGATCCCCTGGAGGAAACAAGGAAGGTTGTCCCTGAAGTATACCACATGTTCCTATCTATCTTTGGAGAGGAATTCTTCACAGTGCTACCACCCATCAACCCTACAATTGCACCATTCCTCTAGTCGAGGGCGCAGAACTCCCTCATGGGCCTATTTACCTCCAAAACTTGGCTGAATCAAAAATCATGAAGGAATACCTGGAAGGAGAGCTTACAGCAGGAAAGATCCAAAGATCCACCTCCAAAGCCAGATCCCCTGCCTTTGTCGTGGGTAAACAGGATGGCAGAAAAAGATTAATCATAGATTTCAGGGAGCTCCATGATGTCACCATCAGTGACCATACACCCCTACCAAGACAAGAAGACTTGATTGATAAACTCAGGCATGCCAAGATCTTTACCCAGCTAGATCTACGATGGGGTTACAACTAGGAATGTTGCGCAGGTTTCTGGTGCGCCGGTATCCCATGGTCCACTGGTTTTTTATCTCGTGGATCCCGTGCTTGCCGGAGCTGGTGCGGGTGCAGGACCTCAAATTTAGGTGTGAGATCTTGCCCGGAATATGGCAGAAACCTGCACTTTTGATGCCGGATTTTTGCAGGATATGCGACAAGGTTACCAATCGTTTATTGCGGTTTTTCCCTATTTTTATCGGGTCTAAAACACTCGTAATTCCATGAGTTGACAGAGATGTGGCTAGTATGTCCCCAGACCTGAATTTGAGTGACCACAAAACCCACCACAAATGCATGATTCTTATATCATTAAAAAGAGGAAATTCAGGGGATTCTAGCCACCTATGAATCATGTCAACAGAGATTTATCCTGCCGCTAGCACAGCCATTGTTTCATGGGGGGAAATTACCCCTGAAAAACACCAGACACACCAAGTGTAAATGCCAGGAAACATAATGCTCCCCTGTAAGCAATCGTTAGTTATGTGTTCTTAGATGCTATGTACAAAGTTTCATATGCTTCTGACATCTGG
>JANWGL010001017.1:0-20927 GCA_025200755.1 Ceratobasidium sp. C01
TTCACTGGTTGAGTACTCGAGAGTACTCGCATGTGGCGATCGACACTCAATGAACTCAACCTCCTCAACCGACTTGTTGAGCGCTCGTGAGTTGAAACCTGTTTTCCTGATGTTTCATTGGCGAGGTGAAAGATGTTCCGCAGCGTGTCGTGACTGTGAGGGCTCCGGTGGCGACTTCCAAATATACTTAAACCCCGTGCTCGGAGATCTTCTGAAGGAGCCGAGGCCAATAAACCGTTCCCATGTAGGCGAGCTATTCGTCCAAATGAAACGTTAGATACACGTTTTCAAGGGAGTCCTTTTCGCGAGGTCTGTGGAAAACTATTAAGGCTCGAAGTGTGTGTTATCCAGGTTACGGTACACACGTTGCCCCGGCAAGGCCCACTCATGTATGTGCAAACACGAGCTCGTAGAAAGGACAATGTGTTGATGTCGGCGCTAGAAACCGTCAAATCTTTCCCCGGATAGATCTGAGAAAATTAGTGGTATGTCTGGATCCACGATACAAATATGTTGTACCGCTGTTTCCCTAAAAAGGTGGTGGAGAAGCCAAGTGAGAAGCGTTGTAACAAGAGACAAACTACTGGCGCACCCCGTCGCTCGATATGGAATCGTGAGGCGTTGGTGTTGGCACATGCTTTGTCATCACGTGGCTGCTTTCGCCATGACATCTTCCCCTATCCACCGAATCCCTATGCGTGTTGTAGTTAGACGCCGGGGAGGCAACGGGCTTGACATCTTATATATGATGCTGTGCATAGGTGCTATATAAACTAGAGTTCCCTCTTACTCGCTTTTATACTACACTCTGACCTCTCCAGTATGGTTAGCATTTTCAAGAGGCTATGTATGTTGTACGGATACAAATAGCGCATTTTACTGATGGACCTATTATTTCAAAGTCCAGGGTAGCCGCGCGCCTTCTCCCAACCCTTCAACACACTCTCTCACACCTTCACAGAATGAAGGAGTTGGCCCGAGTGGCACGACACCCACCACTTCGGCACTTATGCCACCACACGCTTCTCCTGCTAGTACCTCTCCTCCCGGTAATCCCCTGCCTGCCCTTTCGCCCTCGGCCTCTCCGCTAGGTTCAACGTTTATCTCGACCACTCAACCCACGCATAACCATCACTCGTCCCTCGGAGTCCCCACTATAAATGTGCCCACACCAGACGAGATGCCTAGCTCGCAACATCCTCCTCGTTCTCGCTCGCCTTCTATTGCACCCATGCCAGATAACGAGACGCGGGCACACGCATCGTTGAGCAAGCAATGTGCGATGTCGTTGGCCGCCGTTCTGGAGGAGTTGGCGCCTATACCGGGTGTATGCGAACTAAAGGAGTGTCTGACGCTTGTGTTCATGGCAGTAGAGAAGACAAAAGTCAATAAGTAAGCGCCCAGCCGCATCCGAGAAGACCTATATATACTGATGTAGTTTGGTGGGCGATGTAGGGAGCAATGGAAGCTTTTGCAGGGTCGGTGTGTTATGGTAACGCGTATCATAGGTGCACGGGTAGTGAACCACCAAGGGGCTGATTATCCAGCGTTGTATGAGTTGATTCAGCGGCTTCAAAGGTAGGTCCAGCGCATGTCTCTACTCGATTTAGGTTGACAGTTCGTTGGGTAGTTCGATCATGGACATTGAACGAAGCATAGCCCAATGGAATGCGAAGCCGAGGCTCTCCGCATTTATTCAGTTCGATGACATCAGCACAGAGATTCACAGTCATTTTATACAGCTGGATGATTGTTTGCGGATGTTCTCTGTACGGCCTTATATGCCATTTACTTTTGGAGGAATTTCACTCACCCGCGTTAATCTTTCAGTTCGAAACTGATATCGTCCGGCTGCAATGGATCGGTGAATTCAATGCCGTCCAACAGGTCGAACACAACCAACTTAAAGAAATGCTTAACCTCGTGGTCAGCCTCGTCGGGGATGTTGGTCAGATAAATGCGAAGCTTGGCCAGGTAGACGAGAAACTGCAAAAGGTCTTGGCGGATAAGTCCGAGGTACGTCCTGTTGCCTTTCTGTCGCCGCTCTCTTCCGTTTGCTGATGAAGTAGTAGATTTTGCAAAACGAAACAACCACGACCACAGCTTCATATGTGGACGCACAAATGATTGTCAAGACAATTCTTACCGTCACGGAATTGCAACTCCCATCCCGAGTTCTTCTCGGGCCACAGTGTGTCCTCGATGCTAAGGTGCCGATCAGGACTGGACCGACATGTGATATTTTTCCCGCATCTTTTTTGGGAGGAGAGAAGGTCGCGAAGAAGGTGTTTCGGATTGGGACATCAGAGAAGGAGCGCGTACAGAAGTACGCTGAGGTTCGTTTGCCTTCTTTTTTTGTTTAAATGAAAGCGGGGGTTGAATTTGTTGACTCTGTGTAGAGATTTTTGAGGCAAGCAGAACTTTGGGGGACATTTAAGTCTGACTTTACGTTGCCCTTTTACGGTGTTGGAATGGAATCGTTTGAAGGGGATCAACATTTCCAACTGTGAGCCTTCTTTCTTCGTCCTCCCTTATCTTTCATGTCAAGTTGACGGTGTGCGACCGCAGCTACATGGTCTCACCACTCATGAAGAATCTCGACGCCGTAAGGTCCCTCTTTGGATGTGAACTAGAGGCGGGGTATACTGATAACGATGCGTCAAGGTCACATATATAAAGGAATACAGGAGCAACACTGGGATTAAGCAAATCATTATGCGTATTGTACGCTCCCCTTCTCTCCGCTCTTCGTCAACTCACATTGTCTATCTCAATGATAGTTAATGAATTCTGCGCGTGGTCTGCAATACCTCCACTCGCATGACCCCCCTGTAGTCCACTCCGGAATGCAGGGCAGTAACATTCTTATCACTGACAGCGGAGGAGGGGTTCTCGCTGGATTTGGGCTCACCAAAGTCAGTTATCTTGTTGCATGCGTGAGTTCCTGGCTGATGCTAAGGTTGGGGAAATAGGCGTTGCAAAGTAGTGCAGAAACCGGAGGCGACAAGTTGCCACCTGCCATCCTAACGGGCAAGATCGAGTCGCAGCGGTGGATGGTGGGTAATTTTGTATGACTGGGTTGCGAGTAGGTATTGATGCGATAATTAGGCGCCCGAGATGTTTGCGGAAGATTCGCCGCAGTTGCAGACACCGTCTGACGTTTGGAGTTGGCAAGTGTGCTCTACCTCCTTCGATAATATGCTTCTAATGGATGTAACTTAATAGGGCAATGACTACACTCGAAGTGAGTCTCCCACCCCACCTTTCTTTACCCAATTCTAACTACTTCTTGGTCTAGCTTGTTAGTGGAAACGTTCCATACTTCAAACAAAAACAAGCACACTCCATTATATACCAAATTGGTCTAAGCAAAAGGCCCACCCGCGAAGATCACGTCGAGTTCGACAAGTATGCTCTCCAGCCCAACGAGCTATGGGCATTGCTCGAAAAATGCTGGGCAATAAACCCCAGCGAGCGACCAACAATTGATGAAGTCGTAGTTGAGCTCGAGAGGATCAAGAAAATGTGAAAACTCGAGAAGTAACGACGAAGTCTTGGAACGTATCTTGTAGTTATCAAAGTTATGGACCCATATGTACATATTTGTCCCTGTTTACCAGGAAACTCATATAAACGACTCTCCCGGCTCTAATTATGGTATCCAATTGAAATTTGTGCGTTATATCAAGCGAATTGTACGCACGAGTATGATGTCTGTGATGGCAACTTGCGAACACACACGGGAGGACCTCAGAAGGAATCGAGACTTATGCACGGTTTGCGTGCGGTCCGAAAGAAACCACTAGATCCATGCTTAGGGGATTTTTCCCGCACAGTCTGGGCCCCAGTGGGCGTAACCATTGAGTAAGTCACTTCGATTGTATTGCCCAAGTCGCGGCCCGCACGTTGTGCCATTGAGGAATACTCGTGTCAAAACACGAGCTCGTGGCATAATTATTTCTTAAAATCGATGTCAATAATTATAGTACCTTTTGCCGCAATTAATGTGACAAGGTTAAAAGTGCGTCTGTATCTGCGATACAGATACTTGTCCCCTAAAAATGGGCGACAATGCCAGGAACCAGGTAAATCAAGCAGGCTGCGTTTGAAATCATTAGTACCTGCTTTATCATCACGTGTCTAACACAACTTCTCCTATCTATTCCTCTCCATGTTATAGTTAGACGCCGGGGAGGCAGTGGGCTATCTGTCCTTTATATGATCCTAGATCAAACGCGTCGCATGGACCAGAATTCCCTCTCACCCTCTCTCGTCCTATACGCACCTCCCAAGTATGAATCTATTTAGCGCCTTTGGCTCGGCCTTCAAGAGGCTCCTACACAGTATGTTTTATGTACTCTGGTGGCGCCGCACATTAATTAAACTATTCCCCTAAAGTCCCAAGCGCCGCTTCGTCTAGGAGGCAGAGTCGTGAACCTTCGCTCAACCGTTCCACCCATTCCCTGACGCCTTCGCGGAGCGAAGATGTTGGCACGAAACTAACAACATCGATTCCCTCGGTGCCTGAACCGCCACCCGCTTCTCCTCCCATTAGCTCCCCTCTTAGTTACCCCCCATCTACCTCTCCCCTCTCAATCACTCCCACCCGACCAACGCACAACCGCCAGGCTTCTTCCCTTACAGTCCCATCGATAATGGTATCCATGTCAGACACCTCGACGAACTTGCAACCTCCTCCTCGTTCTCGGTCGCCTTCGATCGCACCGACGATAGACAGCGAGGCCCTATCACAAATGTCGTTGAGTGCGCAGTGCGCCGTCTCGTTGGCGGTTGTAGTGCAGGAGTTGACACCTATACCGGGTATTGGCGAATTAGTGGACTGTTTGACGCTCGTATTTCAGGCTGTGGAGAAGACGAAGATTAACAAGTGAGCATCCAACCCATGTAACAAAATAAGGATAAATATTGATATTGTTCGGTGGTGGTGCAGGGAGCAATGGAAACTTTTGCAGGGCCGGTGTGTAATGGTGATGCGCATCGCGGGTGCGCATGTGACGAACCATGGAGGGGCTGATTATCCGGGTTTGCTTGAGGCGAAGCTCTTTCTTCACAAGTATGTTCCGCGACTCCCTCTCATTATTCTGGGACTGACAGCTGGTTGGGGTAGTACGATCACGAAAATCGAAGAGAGCATGACTCATTGGAATGACAAGCAAGGCCTCTCCGCGTTTTTTCAGTTCCAGGGTATCAGCGAGGAGATTAAGAAGCATTTCGCGCAATTGGACGAGTGTTTGTTCATGTTCTCCGTACGTTTCTATGCTACTTATCCTTTGAGCAGCTTTACTCATACTTGGTATCACCTAGTTTGCAAACGACGTCGCCCAATCCCAATGGGTTAGCGAATTCAACGCTGTCCAACAAGCCGAACTCCACGAGCTTGGAGCGGTGCACCAGCTTGTAGTTGGCTTAGGCGTAGACATGGAACAGCTAGGCAAGAATAACGATCAGATGAATGCAAAGCTTTGCCAGATAGATGAGAAACTGCAGACGGTCTTAAAGGATAAGTCCGAGGTGCGTCTTGTCGCTTTTCGATCGTCCTCTCCTGATTACCGACGGCATGGTAGATCTTGCAAAATGAAACAACAACGACGACAGCTTCTTATGTGGACGCGCAGATGATAGTCAAGATGATCCTTACTATCACCGAATTTCAGCTACCACCTCAAATCCTTGTGGGGCGGCAATGTAAACTTGACGCGACGGTGCCGATCAAGACAGGGTCAACATGTGATATCTACCCAGCGTCATTTCTAGGTGGAGAGAAGGTTGCGAAGAAGGTGTTTCGGATTGGGACGTCAGAGAAGGAGCGTGTTCAGAAGTATGCCGAGGTACGCCTATTTTATTCTCTTTTGTTCAGCCAGCGGTGGGGTTGAAATAACTTGTGATGTGCAGAGGTTCTTGCGGCAAGCGAAGCTCTGGGTGACGTTTAGGTCTGACTACACATTACCGTTTTATGGTATTGGAATGGAAGCGTATGAAGGGGATCAGCATTTCCAGTTGTAAGTATTCGTTCTTTATCCTCTGTTATCTTTTCTACCATACTGATGGCGTGCGGTGGCAGGTATATGGTCTCGCCACTCATGAAGAATCTTGACGCCGTAAGTCTCTATTAAGGATCTAGAGACTTAGAGAGGGGATATATTGACAATTACGCACCTAGGTCACATATGTCAAGAAATATAGGAATAACACGAAGATTCAGCAGAACATTATGCGTATCGTACGACCCCTCCGCAGCTGCTTTATTCTCCAACTCACGCTACCATATTTATGATAGATCACAGACTCCGCCCGTGGTCTCCAATACCTCCACTCTCGTGATCCGCCTGTTGTGCATTCCGGGATGCAGGGTGATAACATTCTGATCACCGATAGCGGAGGGGCAGTTCTCGGCGGGTTTGGACTTAGCAAGGTGAGTTGAAGTTTTAGCATGCCCACTGGGCTCATGACTGATACCAGAGATTGCCGGGAATAGGCGCTACAAAGTAGTTCGGAGGATGGTGGTGAGAAGCTCCCACCGGCTATTATGACGGGCAAGACCGAGTCGCAGCGGTGGATGGTGAGTGGTTTTGTATGAGTGGGTTATGGGCCCAGGTTGACCGAGTGGTTGACTGTAGGCGCCTGAGCTGTTTGAAGATGATACACCGGAATTGCAGACGCCGTCTGATGTTTGGGCATGGTAAGTCTGCTCATCTTCCTCACTAAATCCTTCTCATGGTTTAACTTGATAGGGCAATGGCCACACTCGAAGTTAGTCTCCCCCTTCCACCTCTCTCCATCGTCGCAGTCTAACTAATTCTTGATGTAGATTGTCAGCGGAAAGATGCCATACTACCAACAAAAACAAGCCCACACGGTTATATCCACAATTAGCAAAGGCAAGACGCCTGTCCGTAAAGATTATACCGAGTTCGACAAGTATGCTCTGCGGCCCAACGAACTGTGGGCATTGCTCGAAAAGTGTTGGGCGATAAAGCCGAGCAACCGGCCAACGATCGAAGAGGTCGTGATCGAGCTTAACAAGATCAAGAAGATGGCGGGGCTCAAGAAGTAACGATTTAACCGGGGGCAGGCAGCGTCCGTGTTTTATATATGTGTTGCATTAGCGGTTTCTCCGAATCATGGCACCGATGTTGATTTCCGCTTGTTACTGGTTAGCCATATTGTGAGGTAGATATGAACTATTTAATTAAGTATACACTAAATGTAGCGATTTCACGTGCTACCCTTCGCGCATACACCCACCGACCGAGCTTTGTCTAGCGTCGTAAGGCTACGCGCGCGCAGTTGAGTTATCCTATTACTTTAACTCTGATTGCGTCGATCTATTTTGGTCAGGATGTAAAGTAATAATTGCGCTTGTGCGTGTCTGCGAAGGCATCAGCGAGAAGGGCGGTTCTCGCCCGTATGGGTTGCATTCCTCGTAGTGGCTTAGGAGCCACAAGATAACAGTTCCCTCGAAGTCCCGCCGCCGCCCTCCCAGTAAACTCCGACACACCTGTTACTGATTTTCATTAAAATTCAACTGAGGATATGTCTAGGCATACATCAGGTAATTTCTTGGTCAATTTTGCTCAGCGTTTGCAAATGCTCGAGAGCACGGCTACTACGGCGCTACTCTTGAATGATTATACTGTAGTAACGCAAGGACTTGAAAATCAGCCCTTGACCTTTTATTACTTATTTGTAGTCGAAGGCGCGCGATCTTGTCCGGGTGCGGTAGCCTCGAACGCTGCATTGGTGCTTTTCAGCCGGTGAGGGACTTCACCAGTGCTGTACGATCGATAAAATCAGATTTACTCTTATGCGCAAGTCTGGCACAAGTTTCCGGTTGCCTATCCGCATTGGAATTCAGCAAGGGGTATGTCTCAATGTATCTGTTATGATTGTCGAATTGCGTATATTGATGATCGCTGAGTAAGCAGGATCCACACCTCGTGTTGTTTGTGAATCGCAAACTCATCCTGCTTCTTGATCGCCCTTGACCATGTCGGAGACGACTCCTTTGCCACCCTCGCCCCCACCTGTCTTGTCCGAGTCAGGAGACACTGTAGAAGAGGAGGAGGCGACGACACCAACAGCCCAAGAGCCCCCGCCGCTGCCTACTCCTCCGCCACGCGCACCCAGTCCAAGTCCGAGCGCAATCGAGAATGGCGAACCCAGAGTGAGAGAGGGAGGACCGAGGTCGGGGCCGAGTAGGCAAGGAGGACGAACGGCGTCCGGGTACCATGTGCCAGACCAGGCGTCCATCAATAATCTTGTGAATGGCTTCACGTCCACTTTGTGAGTGCCTTGCTACTTGGTTTCTGAGAGCCGTTTACCGAGCGTTTGAATAGGGAGACATTGTAGGTGTAAATTACTGCTTGTTTTGGGAGGTCGCTTAGGCTGTGTGTAGGGACCAGAGTTTGAAGGCGCTGTCGGTGCATGCGAAGGAGGTCGATGCGTTGGGGCCGCCTCCTGTGAGTCCAACGCTACCCATACTAGTTTGGAGTTGTACTCATTCATATTTCGTAGGACTCGGCAGCGCAAATCCGCAAGCTCAGAATGTACGCGTAAATTCCACTCGGATATTTACAATATCTAACCCAACCACAGGCAACTCCGAGCGCAGGACAAAAAGCAAGACCAACGCATCGCAGATATCAAGCACATCGTAAAAGACGTGCTCAAAGAACAGGCCAGTCCACTCCCCGTTCCCACCCCCCTATGCTTCGCTCTTATCTCCCCTCGTCAATACAGATCGCAGATCACATGCGCGCCCAGATCCAAGAACAAATCCGACTTGAGATAACTCAACAGGTCCGCGCGGCCGTGCAAGACCAGATGCCTGACCACCTGCCTGTGTCGTTGCAGGAGCAGGCGGACGAGAGTAAGAGGCAGTTGATTGAGGTTCGGCATTCGTTGTTGAATAGGTACGTTCTTTGCGCCCGTTCGTGTTTTATTGAATTTGGGTTTGTGTATGGGTTGGACTTGGGTCTAGTTGGGGTTTTGGTCCCGCGAGGTCTACGCGTTTATATGACTTTATGGGGGCTAACTTAATTTACTCCCGCTCTATAGCGAAGCCCGTCGGTCCAACGCCACGCTCCGTTCCACAAATCTCGACGACCCCCTCGCTCCCGTCGTCAAAGCCAACGGCGAAGAATCCGCACTAGCTCCTCAAAACCTCCGCCAACTCTTCTCATACGACAGTGTGTCCCCATTCTCCCATCTCTCCTAGGTTGCTTAGTACTGATTCTTGGAATGGTGGTGATGTGTAGACGCCCAAGCTCGCGCGCTAGTCCGCGATTACGGCCTACGCGAACACGACGTACGTGAGCGGAACCTGAACAGGTTCATGGCGCATATCGGCGTCCAGTTCAACTTGATTCCTATCCCAGTGATGGTCGATGGCATCGTGTACGTCCATCTTTCCTTTTTAGTGTCATTCTATCATTGTATTGACGGGGTTTTATTTGTAGGGACGAGAACGGCGCGCCGATTGGAGTTACTTTGATCTAGGTGGAGTGGAGTGGAGCGGACGGTGGTACTGGTTTATCGCAGCCCCTCGATTGGTTCTTTCACATTTTTGTCTGTTGTGTACATATATCCCTGTGCCTCCATCATCATCAGCTCTCTGTTCTCGCTTGACCTGGATCTCTCGCCCTGTAAATCACCACACATATGACATCATATTTAGACTCGCTCAAGTGTCAAGGTTATACAGTATATTCCATGTTTTGTGGTGTGTCCGTCTAGAATACATAATGACCGATAGGTCAGAGTGGGCGAATGTGCGTACTCCGAGATATGGGTCTTCTCTCCTCATCCTGTCATACAATTCAAAAATCAATTCTCTCCCCCCTCTCTCCGCACGCTCATGATACCTCCCCTCCTGCTCAACACTCCACGCTCATCGCTCAACGTCCCTGAAACCCTCTCCACCCCGGACCCCCAACCTGCGTACTATACACACTCTCATCATCCGACATCGTCCCACCCATACCTCCCCGTTCCCTCTGCATCTGCCTCAAAACCTCCTCCCGCGCCCTCGCATAGTCCTTCTTCAACCCCGGCGCAGGACTCACATCTCTCTCCACCTCTCCTCCGAATCTACCTCGACCAGGCGGGAAGAAGACGTCCAGGCCGGGGATGGGTGGCGCACCGGGTGGAGCGGCCCATCGTTGGACTTGGTCTGAGGACGACGAGGGGTTGAGGGAGAAGATGTGTTGAACGTGTGGGTGGGGTTGGGGTTGGTGGGGGAATGTGAGTGGGGATCGGTGGGAGCCTACGAGTCCTACGCCTGCCATCCCGCTCGACTCGGGTTCTCCGTTTTCATTGACTGCTGCGCGTTGGACGTCCGAGTATGATCGTCTGTGTCCCATCTGCCCTTGCCCTTGCCCCTGTCCTGGTCCTTGACCGGGCCCATCGTACCGGAATGGGTTACGGATAGCAGACGAAGGTCCAAGAGAGGTGAACCCAGATGCAGGAGACGTAGGAACCGTAGATGGTAACGAAAGAACACCGTGTCCAGACGACGAAGGAGGGCCAGGCAACATAGCAGGAGGCGCCAAACCGGGTTGATGGTCCTGCTCACTCGCAGGACGATGCGATTGAGACGGGCGGCGCTCTAGAGACTGAGGCTGGGGTTGAGAAGGCATATGCGACTGGGACAGCGGGGACTGGGATAACGGAGATTCGCGCTGTGCTAGAGCCTGGGCGCTCAGATACGCAGCTAGCGGACTCGCAGTCTTCTCCCTCGGCCTCATCCGATAATGGTACTTATGCTCCCCTCCAGCCTCTCCCTTCAAGCTCGTACTCGACGTTTTCTTCAACTGAACCTGTCCTCCCGCACCCAAACCCGGATTAGGAATAGGCAACCCCTGTCCGTTGGTAAGCGTAAAACTAGGAAGGGCGGGTACGATTGCCGTGCTAGGGATTGTTGCTGTGCTCGGGGGGAAGTCGGCGGCGACGGGGACGGGTTTGGAGATCATCGCTTTTGAGACGCTGTTTTTTCGGAGTGTGCTCCGGCGTGGCGGGGGTGGTGGGCCTGCGTTGCCGCTGAGGTTTGCGTTGGAGGTTGGCGCGGGAGCGGGAGTGGGAGCCGGCGCAGGATCGTCCAACTTGATTCGTTCCCAAACATCTCCATCTTCCGCTTGCCCAGCAGGTTTAGCATCCAACACCACACGTCCTCCTAAGCCCGTAAGATCCCTCATTTGGACATGAACGGGTTCAGCGCGACCACTCGACCCAGAATGCGATTTCGAGTGCGTACGCGTGTGGGAGTTTGTAGTCGCGCCCGACCCGGAAGCACGTCCCCGCCAGGCCCACATCCCGCGTGCGATTTGAGCGCTAAACCTCCTCGCGCTGTTCGGGCTCACTGGTTCCCCGCCATTCACGCCTCCACCACCGCCTGGGGTAGCGCTCGAACCCGAACCTGACCGAGACCTCGACCCACTCCCAGTCGACCTCCTCGGCAAAGCACCAATGAACCGTCCCTCGGTAGTCTCATCCTTATCCTCCCCGTCCGACGAAAAGCTGTCTCGGTACCGGGGTGCGGGTACGAGATACGGGCTTCTCCCCGTGTGGTCGTTCAGGGTGGATGAGACGGCCGTGTGGTAAGAATTTGGGCGGGAGGATGCTGTGCTGTCGAGTCCGAGTTGGATTTGGATTATCTGGAGAGTCGGAATGAGAGCTGCTAGGGGTGCGAGCAGGGGGACTATGAGAGACTATTTTGGAGTGTTATTAGTTAAGCGTCGGTTATATGGTAGGAGTGCGCATACCTCCTGTCCACCTTGAACAACGTACAAAATCAACGCAGCAAGCATAAACACCGGCGTAATAGCTCCAGCTTCCACAATCCCCGCCAACATCACCCATTTCGCTAATCAAAATAACAAACACACATTAGCGCCCATTCAATTCGGCGATGTTCGTTCGACAAAGGACTTACATGAAATAGATCGAGTTCTCGCCGCCGGAGGGGAAGAACCAGCGCCGGGGACCGGCCCGGTCCGCTCGTCAATGTCGAACACGTAGCCGTCGCCTGCTGTTAAGCTTGTCTGGCGGGTGTGTCGACGACGGGTTGCGAATGCTGGGAGGGATCGGCTAAGACCCTGGATTGTCGGCTTCGAAGCAAACGAAGTCTAAATTGGTGTGTTGTTAGTGGGATGTGTTGAGGTTGGGTGGGGAGGGGGAGGGCTTACTTTGACCATCATGAGTGCTGTGAGTGAGAGATTTGCGAGAAATGAGATGGCGTAGACCGGCGGAACCCACGGGTCGATCTGGCCAAGCTGTTGTTCGACGACCGAGTCCGAAGCGCTTAAATCAATACGAGCATATTTCGAGACGACGACCATAGAAACAGCTGCGTCGATAATTAATTAATAAACGACGATTCTGTCAATTAAAGAAAGGAACACATACCAAATGAAGCGATCGTCAAAACTCCTGGGAGGGCAGCCCAAATGAATCGGTACCGGTACATTACAAGGAGCCGATACAGCAGCATCAAGTCCGAGAGCAAGACGATACCCGTGTATACGCCCAATGTGGCGAGGTTGGTGGGGATTGCGCGGTTCGAGATGTATGCATTGGCGTCGTGGTAGTGTTGAGGTGTGCTCGGGCCGGGCTGGGGTCCGGATTGAGGATTATTGGGCCAGGGAGTGGACGATGCGGATGGAGAGGGGTAGGGGTGGGGATAGTCGCCATGGCTTGAGGGGCGTGAGCATGTGGTCAGAAGGCTGTGGAGCGGGAACTTACATCGGATTGGTGTGACGCACAAACGCATCGAGCAGTGCGCTGAGTGACAGCGCACAATGTGCAGTCGCCAGTACGAACAAGGCGCCCAACCATATTGGCAGCGCACGTCCAACAGCAGGAGCACGAGTACGAATAAAGTGCAAGCATGCGAAGAACGCTACAACATACACGCCTATCGGCAGGTAAACATCACCGTCGATCAGAGCCAAACATCAAGCGACACTCACCATATACCAACGCCTCCAACCAAACTCCAACCAGAAAGCTGATGTCGAGCCGCATAACGTCGCCCTAGTGCCCCGTCGTGGTCGTCGCAGGGATAGCTCGCAAGTAGACGAGAGAGAAGTCACAAAACAGCCGAGCCAAGTGCGACGTGTCCCCGCATGGGCCGAAGACCGGAAATCTGCTGACCGCGTGAAGCTTCCATATGTAGCCTCCGAGAATACATTCCATATCTACTTTTGTCTAATTCAGGATCAAATCTTCACATGAGTCCGATCTTCGACTATTCTTCGTATGTTCAGAACTTTCGAACATCCCCGGCAATCATCCGCTAAGCCCGGCTGGTAATAGGCCCCGTCCGGTCTTTGCGGATGGAAAAAATGACAGAATTGTCGGTAAGAGTGTTCTGTGTTCTCATAGTGTTTCTCATAAGAACTGATGCGTTTCGAGGGAGATTTGACTGGCAGGTTAATAGAGCAGTCATCGAGGAGAAAATGAAGTTCATAAACCACGCGACCACGTGCCATGATGGAGCGTGGGGGATCTTCGCTTAGTCATACCCATCCTCAGATTTGATCACGAGACAGAGATAACACAAATGAGCCCACTGCATTTGAGCAGAGTGGCGACAATCTGAGAAATAATTATACGATAATTAGTTATGTCGATCTCCTAACCACCAAACATTTTGTCGATATACCGAGAGCATGCTGGTGAATTAACGATTGCCAGTGGGTGGCTCAGAATAACGCTCAGTAAAGGTGGGGTGATAATCCATTAAATCTGCTAGAAATTGGACGCACCCACCCTGCCCGAGTGTATGACACTGAGGCTCCCATCTCCGAGGCGCTCCTCAAATCTCGTAAGTACTCCCAAGTTTGGGAGCCACCCGCCTTTCTGTTTTCAAATACGAACACTTTTTGTCCATAAAACCCTAAGACGATGATTAGCGCTCGCATTATTGCCGAATGCTTAAAAATCTATCGGCGGCCGCGAGCGAGTGCTTTGTGAGTGCTCGACGAGGCAGTGAGCGCTCCGTCGCCCCGGCGCCTCTGTTTACCTTCAATGAGTCCCGGTGCTGAGCACAAACCAGTGTGCTTCATCTCGAGGAGCATTCGTATTGAATATTCCAGTTTTTGATGACGCATTTTGTTGAGTAATTCAACCTAACTACCGTTCCCCTTGAAGTATGAAGATGCAGTCGCATACCTGAGGGCTTGCGTATCTAATGACTGGTAATTCACTTTAACATTCAATTCAATTCATACAACAAAGCTACAACTATCACGGCCTTTCCAATGTCTCCCTAAAATCGAGTCTCGATTAGTGGCAAATTTCAGACAAGTGAGGGTCACATACGTTCAGTAGAAGCCAGCCTTGTGCAAAGACGGCCAGTACGGAGCCACCTCCTTCGGACCAGAGACCAACTCATCGCGACCGCCAACCACAACCTTGAACCGCGAATATTGATCACCCAAGAACGCATAGGCACCGTGGGTCGTGTTAGGCTCGGGAATGATCGTGTCAATGCTCTTGAGTCCGATAGCACCCCAGCCTGTAGCGATAGGGTTCGGTCCGGCGAGGAGCTCGTCATTAGCCAGTCCCTCCGTAAACTTGATACGGCAGTATTGCTCCCCGCAGAAGATGTAAGCTTGGTCCGTCGTGTCCGGGACCATCAAAGCTCCGTCTACATGGTCGAAGCCCGCCTTGGCGATTGACGGCCAACCAGCTGCGATCGCCTGCTGGCCGAGGACCTTGTCGCCAGGCGCGCCGGGGACATACTCGATGCGGGCGTACTCGGTACCAGAGAAGAAGTAGGCGCGGTTGTCGTGCCCCGGGACGGGAAGAATGGCATCGATCTGCTTAAAGCCGGTCTGCTTCAAGGACTCCCACTCCTTGACGAACTCGGTGGGCCCGTAAGCGATAGTGTCGTCCGTCTTGCCTGGCGTCCAGTTGATCTTGACGTACTTGTCGCCTTTGAAGAAGTAGGACTGGTTCTTGCTGGTGATGTTGGTTGCAGCACGTCCGACCATGTCTGAAAACCAGTTAGTAAACGGAAAGGAGGAATGGGCGAGGAATAAACTAACTTATAGTAAATGTTATGCGAGTGGTGTTCGGAGGAGTTAGAAAAGATGAGACGATGAGGGCTAACGGTGAATACGCGACTCCTTATATACCTCGCGTGCACCAGTGGTTCATATGTCGTTCGTATCAACTTCACGCCATTGGGTCTTTACAATGGTACGACTCACTTAATGGCGCAACGCACTCTACTCAATGTCTCGAGCTGGATGCAGCATCTGCAGTACCACTTTGTACCATTCGACGTCAACTAGGTTTGAGTGTGCTCGACACGCGGCAAGCGGAGCATCGGTCGTCTCCACCGTATCTGAATGCTATCAGGCTCGTCAGATCGATTATAACTTAGGTTTTGAATATTCGTTCTTGAACCGCCGCATATATCCTATAATACCTCCTTCAGGAGCCGACTACACCTTCAGGTCTAAGTAATCGGTGTAACCTTCGAAATATTTTGGTGCTACACTTGCTTTCTTGCGCGGCGCAGCTGAAGTTCGCCGTTTAGCCTCATCGCCGAGTAAGACACCACGACTCCAACAACATTCTATCATGGTAAATCTGAGCCAGGCATCGGAAAATCACGACGTTCAACCCGTTCTCAACGTATCGTCCCAAATTTGAATTTGAATTTGAATCGAAGTTTCGCCTAGTCTGGGAACCCGAATTCTAATTAGGGTGACTCAAAAACCTTGATTCGCTATCGCACGGCGGGTTGAATTTTTCTGTTTGAAGTAATAAAGGTATGGTTCATCGCGGCGACCTTGACTATTAGATTGAGCCATGGCATACGTACCTTTGGGATTCACTGAGTTGATCGTGTAGTTAGTTGCGCGTAGGATGCCTTGAACAAACCGTACAAGGTTCTGTGAACACTTAACAAGTCCTCAGCGGCTTCCTAGGGATGCAACAAACACGAATAGTACTATTTAACAACGAAATCGTACATCCCCACCCACGTTGCTGATAGATTCGGTCAGCTCTCTGGGGCCCTTGAAGCTCTGAGGTGCCAGCCGTGCCGAATCGAAATGTCTCTTGGCAAAGTCATTCTGGCCGACATCGTGCGTTTTTCCCTAATGGTTCATTAGTGTATGCCCTAGGTCTTATAATCTCGCGCATGAGCCTCACATCCATCTGTTGGAAAATGCAATTTTGCCACGCATATGCTCACCATCGCGTTCAACGCGCTGCCGGGTCGTTCCAGTCTAGTCGCACTGAATCAAACAATCTGTGTAGGAGTACAGAGAGTCTGTCACCCGAGGCCAAACCTGGATGCGAGATACGTGCCTTCTATTGGTATAGAAGAGTAGGTCTTCGGGATTGACGTCGTTCATTTGCTCCGTTTCTCAATCGATGGCCCTACCTTGAGATTCTGTCGTGTCATCTTGCTTACACGTATCGAGTTGCTATGTTTTGCGCATGAACGACTCTCTATTTTCGAGGCAAAGTACCACCCTTTGTGCCAGTATCTCTTCGCCAGATTGAATCTCAAACCTTACAGTAGTTGGTTTAGGACGAGCAAGGAGTTTCACCGGGAACCTAGATCACGGCCGTCGATGTATGTGTAACTTCAAATGTAGGAAAGAACATCCCATGCGCATATAATCTAAACTAATTACCTAGTTCAATAACCCGTCCGAGCTTGGTCGTTAGTAGCACGGGAATGTCAAATATCTCATATTGTGGCCCGGCCCCAACTTTTCACTTTGACTTACCGACCCACCCAGGGATGTAGGCTACTCCCGCCAGTGCAAGCCACAGCATCGGGTGGCACGAACTGCGCACTTGCTACAGTATCGAGAGGTGGTGGGAGGTGTCAAAGACTGACCGTGGTGATGCACTGGTTTTATGATCCTGATGGCTGTGCCTTAGAGAAGTGCATAATGGATTTCGTGAAGGTTGCATGACTTGGTGCCTTTGGGTATTATATTCAAAGTTCGTGTAGTAACCGTTCGGTAGGAAAGTTTACACCATACTCTTAAGGTGTATCATATATTCTATTAAATATCATTCATGTAGAGCATTGTTCTAACGTGAAATTCCATTGCCGTGCTCCAATTTCTTGCCCATCACACTTAATCATGCAACACATGACGCTCTTAGCTCTCGTTTAATTCCAAGTTCTAGTGCACACCACGAGCTCAACACAGGGTGAGGACATAAACGCGCAACAAACACTTACCGAGGCAGGGAGACGTTTGCGTCAGTACTTGCATGAGCAAAACATGCTTTTTTTTTTCCTTGAGTGCTCATGAGCGGCACGAGGCCGCGAGCCACCCCACCCTATCCCGAACACTCTACGAGAATCTACTAGAGGAAGCGCCCGCGGACGCGCCGGGCGGAATCACCTTGCTCACCGATACTTATTATTCAGATGAGGCAGCCGGCTGGATATTCACTGGGAGCATGAAATTCAACAGACTCAAGCGGAGTACAAACGGTATGTAACATTTAGCATCAGAGGACAAAAACTAACATGGAAAAGAGGATCCTGACTGTTCCATGTCGTGATCACACGTTTCGTGCTATTATTTTTATCCTTTATTTGTGACTACGATTGGCGACGCGGGTGTTAGTATTGGAATGGATGGCCACCGCTTAGTGGCCAGTTTTTTAAGTTCTCCACTCCCGCTTGAGAATTTTGAACCATAAACAGTATATCGTACTTGGCCTCCGACAACGGGAGTTTGGTCCCTGTCGTTGTTACACGGATTATAATGTTGACCATTGTGGCATTGAAGGCTCGGTTGGCTCACTCTTTCAACGACTAATGATCCTATTGGAAGAGAAACCGCACCCTAGCAATCCTTGTAAAACAACCTTAAGTAGAATACAATGTAATAGAACAACGTAGAACGGGCGAGGGCATGATCGAGTCAAGCGTGTATGCGCGTGATAACTCGGAGCAAATAGAGGGTATGTAAGGGGGGTGTATCCGACCCCATATTCAAGTCATCTTTCACCCTATTTCACTCTCAGTCTGCATTCTCGTTTAGAGTCTAACTAATTCTTGTTCATTTACTATTAATCCATATGAGTTTCCACAGCCCACCATGAAGTTTGCCCCATCAAGCGGGATCAAACAAGGCACGATGGGCTTGGGCAGAGGGATGGCGCTCCACTTGTTCCAGCACAATAAACATACCTTACCTCAGAAGAATCAGCTAGTGGGCCGCCCGCTGAGAACTATGTATAGGCTGTGACGGACTACGCATTCAAACCATCAAACGGATCGACCAAACCAACGGACCTGCTGACACACATACAGGATAGATACCGAATTGGGTATAGTGAACCCTTCACATTGTTTGGCTAGACCCTGAATATTGGGGGGGGGGAGTGACCTTGACGAGCAAGGTGACAAATATCGTGGGTACTCATGATCACCACTAGCACGGCTCACGAAACGCGAGCCCCAAAGGTTACGCTCATGTACGCCCGTGAGTGTTCGCGCAGCACTCGTGAGCATCTTAGGAGTACATACCAACTAAATATAGTACCAATGGGCGACTTATTCGGACGCATATATGCGCTTATTTCTGGCAGTCATTGATATTTTCATTCATCTGTACATACGCATGTTAAGTGAAATGATTTAATTGAATAAGATGGAATAAGACCTTGAATGAGAACGTTGCATGTGCATATACCCTGGACTAATTACCCGGTGCACTAACTAGTCCTAGTTTGAGGTCATTCATGTCGGTTATTTTATTTTGTGGCGCGGGCTGTGCTTCCAATTTGACTTGGACGTTGTCTGGCATAGACTTATTTGCAAATGATAAACTTTGTTTATCATTGTCTTGTTGCGCATACACGTAGTGTTCAAGAATCCATGCAACTAAATAGGTACGTTTTACATACGGGATGCCATTGATCGGTGGGGGAACACAGTTAGCCATGTTTGTCCCAGCCCTTGCACCTGCTATGCACTCTGGTCCAAGCTCGCCTTAGAGTAGAGAGTACAGGTGGCCTGTCTACGGTAGGATTTTTTTACTGTTTCTCGTGCAAAGCTGAGGTTGTCGCGAAAATGCAGTCCATGGGTCAACGCTTCGTTATGTTCATGCCCAAATTAGGACATGAGACAAATAGTACAATTTGTGAGCCCAATTCATTTGCATTCTCTTGTACAAGTACGGAGAGAATATAGCTCATTATTCAATTCAGATTCTACAACAAGGCTGCAGGTACCGCGATCGTTCCGTTTACTCTCCTAAAATTAAGTCAGTCTCCTTTATATGCAAGTTCGAGACAAGTAAGCTTACGTACGCCTAGTAGAAGCCTGCCTTTGCCGGAGACGGCCAGTACGAGGCCACCTCTTTCGGACCAGTCTTCAAATTATCGTAACCTCCTACCACGAGATCGAACCACACGTATTTGTCGCCCGAGAATAGATAGGTGCCCTGGTTCGAACCAGGCTCCGGGATGGCCGTGTCAACGCTGCTGAGTTGGGTTTCACTCCAGCCTGTAGTGATAGACTTCGGCCCGTCAAGGAGCTCGTCGTTGGCCTGCCCCTCCGAGAACTTGATACGGACATATTGCTCTCCGGAGAATATGTAAGCCTGGTCCGTCGTGCCCGGGACTATCAACACTCCGTTGACGCGGTCGAAGCCCGCCTTTTTGAGGGACGGCCAAGCACCTGCGATCGTATGCTGACCGAGCACCTTGTCGCCAGGTGCGCTGGGAACGTACTCGATGTGGGCGTAGTTGCTACCAGAGAAAAAGTAGGCGCAGTGGTTGTGCCCGGGGATAGGAAGGATGGTGTCGATCTGTGTAAAGCTGGTCTGCTTCAAGGACTCCCACTCCTTGACAAACTCGGTGGGCCCGTATGCAATGGTGTCGTCCGTCTTGCCTGGCGTCCAGTTGATTTTAATGTACTTGTCGCCTTTGAAGAAGTAGGACTGGTTCTTGCCGGTGATGTTGAGGGCAGCACGTCCGACCATGTCTGAAAATCGATTAGTAAACGGAAAGGAGCAATGGTTGAGGAATAAACTGACTTGTTAATGCTATGCGAGTGGTGTTCAGAGGGGTTGGACAGGATGGGATGATGATATTTAGCAGTGAATACACAACTCTTTATATATCTTGTGCGCACGTTGGTTCACATGTCGTTTGTCTTAACTTCACGCCATTGGGTCTTCGCAATGGCGCAACGTGTTGAGACACAATGGCGTAACGCATTTGACTGAATGTCGTGAGCTGAACGTAATGGCCACAGTACCCTTTCCTATCATCTGAGGTTCTTGCCTAGGTTTAGGGGTGTTCAACATCCAGTAAACCGAGCAACGCTCATCCCTGTTGCACCTGAATTCTACTCAGTTCGCTGGGTTGATTAGGAGTTGCACCCTAGCCACACACCCTTGTATGGCCGCATATATCCTAAAATACCTACCCTTCAGGAGTCAACTCCACTACTTACGGGCGCAACGAATTGGGCTACCGTTAGAAATTTGGGTGTGCTATGTTTACTTACTTGCGCAGCACAACCGAATTCCACTGGCTAGGATCAGGCCCAAGTAGGCCACGACATACAGCAATTTATCGTAGTAAATCAGAGCCAGGCACTGGGAAATCACGGTGTTCAACCCATCGGGAAACTGCCCCCCAACACGGGAGTGCTCGCGAGTGCAGCGAGTGGCCAAAGTGTTCCGAGATATGGTCGGATTTTACAAATGCTCACGAGTGCTCGGAGCCTAGTGATTATTTGAAATATTTTTTCCGAATACCATTCTTGCCGTTATTTTTGTGTCCCATGTGCACCAACGTGTTCAGCTCGCAAAATACCCCTAGGTGGGACAAACCAGCAGTCAGCCCTTCAAAAACAGAATGTGTTGAAGGTCAAAATGTCCCCGGTGTCAGCGACGACCTCT
>JANWGL010001018.1:0-25120 GCA_025200755.1 Ceratobasidium sp. C01
GTGTAGGACTTGGCAAAGTCGATACCACCGGAGAGGGCAACAGAGCCGGATGAGACGACCTTGAACTGGACGCACTCCATGTAGAGCTGCACACCACGGGCAGAGTTCACGTTGAAAGCAGTGTCTGCCTCATGGAGGGCAACAATCTCGGGGCGGAAGAGGTACTCGCCGGCCGTGAGATTGGGGACTGTGATGGAAACGTGGCCCTTGTTAGCGATGAGCTTGTTAGTTGCCTATATGCGCGCCGAATTAGTTGTGTATCCTAAACGGTGCAAACTACTTTACTTACCCAGTCATCAGTGAACGCCTGGCTGAAGAGCTTGACCCAGACCGCACCAGCGCCGTTGGACGAGGTAGGAGCGACGTACACCTGGACAGGTCCCACGTGGCTAGGGTCGATGATATCGTCATTGCGGTTGTCGTGCGACCCTATGGAAAACAAGTTGATCAATAAATGAAACGTATGGGAATGGAATTACGATTAACTCACATTCAAATGTGATCACATCGCCAGCCGAAACCTCAAGAGTCTTCGAGACTGCTGCGTTGTTGACGTTGCAAGCAACAGCGGAGGACGTGAGGTCCTTGACAGGGCTGTTGTTAGGAGGGCCGCGAATGTAAGTACCAACGCCAAGGCCTTGGTCAACACCTGATGTGAAGAGCGCGATCAGTACAGGTACTCAGCCAAGGCGCCAAATTACTCGCCGTTGATGAACACCGCACGAGCGATCGAGTGCGCATATGTAGCAGAAGCAGAAGCGAAAACAGCAGCGAGAGTAGCGAACTTCATGGTGGAGATAGAGAATAGACGTTTGGAACTAGCCAAAGTATGCGAAGTAGCTGCAGCAAGCGAATGTAGCGAGACAGAGAATGTGTACGGAACGAGACCGGATGTGGATGAGAAAGAAAGAGAGAAGAGTGCTTTGGATCATTTCGACTAGAAACTAGGCCTTTTTATGCGTTCTTCTGAGGGGCGAGATACCCCAGGCCGACGAAGCACATACACCGTCACGTTGAAGCTGACGCACAACGACCGCGAGGGCTTGGCGGCAATGGTCGGAGAGCACCGTTACGAGGCACTTTCGCGTTGCTAATTAGCTTCAGGAGGCGGGGATAGGAAAAGAAGGTATTTGCGTTTATGAAGGTACCTTAGTAGGTACATTACTATATGGCGGCAATATCAGTACCCGAGTGTCGACCAGTCGTCACGGGACTTCGAATTCTAACGGCACCCTGGCAATCGTCTTCTTGTCAACGATCAAATGCATTTGCGTTCACTCAGCGAACTATACATGCTCCAAAACTTAACAATCATATATCTTTCCACAACCAATGTCCTTGTATCAATGTCTTGTTGCCAACTAAAAAAGCGCGCATACATCAGCTCCATCGACCCTTAACCTAATCCCCGATTCGAAGACTCACCGCAGCCAAAAGCACATCATAATCCGTCTTCGCAGTCTTCAGCACCAACGTCACAAACGCCTTCGCAACCGCACTTTGCTCCCGTTCGAGTCGGTCGAACGCTTCGGCGCTGAGTTTCCACGCGACCGACGCACGCTCCGCAACGACCGTCGCGTTTCTTGGCGTCCCAGACAGAGCCGACAATTCTCCCGCTAGCGTCCCCGCCGTCATCGACTAGAATAAAGTTCATCAGTTCAGACATATGACCTGCGGAACTTGGGTCAGGTTGACGTACCTCTTGCACAGGGGCACTATGCGCAGCAAAATTGTAGTTCGCCTGGAGAACCCCGCTCTCAATCACGTACAACCCGTCCGCAGGGTCGCCTTGCCGCCAGACCACTTCTCCTGGCCGCAATTCGACACGCGTGAAGTATTCGGCAAGCTTTCCCATCAACTCCGCATCGTCTGTATGCGATGAGAACGTCTTGATCAGCGAGAAGGTCGGCTCCCGAGGCGGGGATTCCGGCCCGGTGGTAGGCAGTTGGAGGTGTCCACTCCCATCATCCGCTATATGCCAATAAGTCAGCACCGTTTCAGACATTTCCCTGAAACAAGCCTAGCTCACCTCCAACCATCAAACGCTCCCCTGCTTTCACCAAATGCGATCGACGCGGAGAATTGGCATAAGATTCTCCCAGGGCAAACGGCAATTTAGGCTTTGGCAAATGCTTAGCAGGTCCTAATCCACGCTCTCAGCTTCCCTCATTATCGAAAAATAGGGACACAACTCACGAGCAGCGGCTTCAGACTGAGGCTCCTCCTTTCTCGACATCTGAGCACTGAACCACGCTCTCAAATACGCATTCTCAGTCCCTACTCGCCAATCAGCCTATAATCCTCTAGAAAAACACGACGGGACTCACATTCCATAGCCTCGTTCAACGTCCCAAACACCTCCACACCCGTCCCCCGCTCAGCCCACACATCCACCTGCTGCAGCGCCTTCCCAACCGACGACTCCGCACTCACACCACACACGATAAGCGTCACACGCTTTACAGCCAACAACCTCTGCACACGCACAAACGCTTCGGCCGAGGACATGTCCAGCCCACCGACGAGCGCCATGTCGACGATAAGGAATCGGATAGGCCGTTTGTTCCAGTTGGCTATATCGATGAGTTGGCTGTATGGCATGTCTCGATTAGTATGGAACGTGGGTGGCTCAAGGTCGTATGCACGTACCGAATCGTACTCTCCACGTACGTAACGCTCCCGAAGAATATCATTCCCTGCAATCTGAGAATAGCCGTCTACTCCCGACTATCAGCACCACGCGCTGCCCAAGTACTCTCACGACTGACCTGACATGCCACTTCTTGGATGTACTGCCGATGCGCGCTCGGCCGACGCACGGTTGACATAGCCGTATCTCCATAGTACAACGCGCGGATACACTGCCTCTTCGAATTCTGAACCACAAAGAAGAAACCTGCGCATGACGCGTGACGCGTGAGGCCTAGAATCCAAAGATGACGAAGAATATACGCACAAGCAAGAATGATCCCAAACAACACGCCAATGACGAAATCGTACAGCGACTACCCAAACTCAATTAGCACACTTCTTAAATGTATAAATGGTGATTGTTATACTCACCATGCAAAGCATGATAGCGATAATAGTGATATACTCAGAGCTATAAATCATAAATTAGACCCTCCCACGGCTAAGAATAAAAGATCAACTTACGTGCTAACTCGATGCCGGGTATCCCAAATAGACTCCTTGACAAGATCAATCCCCAACACGAAAATCAAAGCTCCAACCACCATAACAGCTAACCCCAAACCAATACATCAGCACCCACTAACAAACCCCCTAAAAAGCACTCACGAATATAACTAATAGGCCCCGTCCCAATGAACAACAACAACACGGACCCACACGCCAACAAAAACCCAGCATACCGCGTCCCGCCTCCCACACGATAAAACCTATCCA
Source organism: Ceratobasidium sp. C01 (assembly GCA_025200755.1). Lineage (NCBI taxonomy): Eukaryota > Fungi > Basidiomycota > Agaricomycetes > Cantharellales > Ceratobasidiaceae > Ceratobasidium > Ceratobasidium sp. C01. The sequence continues at coordinate 3,409 of JANWGL010001018.1, forward strand.
CACCACCATTCAACACCCCATCCAAAAAAAAAACTAAACGAGGGACTCACAGCAACGTATTGACATAAACCAAATAATTCGGCGCAACTCCAAGGAACCCAGCTATCAAATTCGACACGCCATGCGCCGTCAATTCTCGATTCGTATCGATATTATCCTCGTTGAGGGAAACAGCCAAAGCAGGGACGTTTAGCGGCGGATGGAGAGTGTTGAAGAATAAGAGTGCGAGTTGAGTTGGCATACCAGCCCAGATCGCGGACCAGCTTGTTTTTCTGAAGTCTATCCCGCCCATAGATTAATAATCGTTTTAATCCAAGGACGGGGAGACTCACCAAAGTAGGTGTAGTAGTGATACCAAGCCTCCCTCGACTCGCCCACATCAAACACCCACCCCGCATCCCGGAGCGTCGAAAGATCAAACCCTCCGATAGCTACCACAACATAAAACCCAACTCCAATCGCAATAAAGTCTACACACGCACTATCAGCTCCCCCCTACTCAACATCAACACAAAATAGGAGACTCACAAAGCGGGAACACAAGCTGATGATTCACCCGATGCGTAATAACCCTCAAAAGCACCGCGAGCACAAACGCCGGCACCCAAAGGATCAGGTTCCGCTCGTTCATAAAGTAGAGCTTGAACGTCTCCCAATTGTATTGGAATCCATCTTCGTCGTTGATCCCTGCTGCCACTTCCAACCTACACCTCGCCGTCAGACCAGAAGTGAAAATAGGGACGGTGGGGGAACTCACCCAGTCTCAATCAAAAACACCCCAACCCCACCAATACACCCGACCAAAATATGCCTAGGGAAAAACCCAATAATCACACCCAACTTGAACACGCCCAACATCAAAAACGTCAATCCTACAACCCACCATCAGCTCACCCAAATGAAAGCAAGAAAAGGGGAGAAACGCACCGGTCAAAATCGAACTCAAACAAAACGCAACCATCGTAGTCGCAATCACAGCCTCCGGATTCTCCTCCCCAACATGCGCAATAATCCCCGCCGACAATATATGAAAGAACGGCTACCCACCACCACCACCCCACAATCAACACCCCACCCAACCCCAAACCAAAAGAACGCGACTCACCACAACCTCAATCATCATACTCCCATTCGCGCCATCAAACGCACTCCCCCCAAACGTATACACAAGTTGCGCAATCAACGTCCTAAACACGCGCGCACAAGGTCACGCGACACAAAAGTAAAAGTTAAAATGACAGTTCTGTCAGCGCCACGAGGGTATGACGTCATGATCGGCGTGGGAGGATAGGGGGATGACATGCCGTAAATGATGCGCGCACTTACGTTACGAAAAAGATAGAGACGCCGAGGCCTCCAAAGTTGGTGAATATCTCGCCGGCGGGGAACATGATCATCTGCAGTAATATAATATTAGTGTTTGATAAGTAGGAGGGGATGGGTGACGTACGCCGTAGGAAACGCCGTCGAGGACGTTGAGGAGCATGCCTAGTACGACGGCTGGGAGCGAGGTTACTGTTAATCCCAGGCCATGCTTCACAGCACTCGGTGTCGCAAACTCCTTTGCCTTCTGCACCCCCTCCCCAACGAGCGTCTTACACCCCTTCCACGTCAACCGCTCCCTCCCTCCGCCACCGCCGTTCGAGCGCGTCCCAGACCCCGACGGCTCCGGTCCACCAGACCGCTGCCCCTCCGACGACGGCAACGCACCATAACTCGGCCTCGCCAAACCCCCCAACAACCCCGTCCGCTCCCCACCAAACGCATGCACAGTCCCCGCACTCGTCCCACTCTCCTCCTCCCTCTCCTCACTCGACACTGACAACGTCCCTCCCCGCTTCGGGAACCCCCTATCCCCATCAATCGGACTCGCAGCGTCTCCTCGACGGCCAGGAGCCCCCGCCGACGCAGACCGTTCCCTCGCAATCAACCTCGACAACCCACTCGGCTTCCCACTCCCGCTCCCCGAAACCATCGGCGGACTCTCACTAACACTAGTCCCCAAACTCAAACTCAAAGCCGGTCCAGCCGTCGCAACACCCACACCCGTCCCCGGCCCCCCAACAACCATCTCCTCATCAACCTCCTGCATCGGCGCAAGCGTATCCAACGGCGCAACACCCTCTCTCGCCTTCCCCAACGACGTCCCCAACAAATGCGCCGACGTCGCAATACGCGGCACATTCGAATCAATCGACGCGGACATGGACGGGGTCGGCGTAAAGAACGATGATATGTGTGCCGAGGCGGCGCGGATACGGTCGGGGGTGTCGCTCATACGGACAGAGGCGGTGTGTGAATTGTTGGATGCGTAGGTGAATGACGAGCGGCGGAGTCGACTGATAGGAAATCAGGAAAGGCAAGTCAGCACGCAATCACGATGTCATCCGACGCAAGCCAGGCGTAAGAGAATCCAAGGCGGGGTGCGAAAGTGCAATACAGTGGAGGGGCATAATGAATATAAAGCCAAAGCTAATTAGCGAAACCGATGGCGGGCAAGTCTCGATAGAAGAAGACAGGTCATCTGAGCGCACCAGCAACAGCAACACCACGACGCAACTACCCTCCCCCCAAATCGGGAACCCAAAAAAAACGAGGACCCAAGCCACGACACGAACCAAACTACACTCACAAAGGCATCCCAATAGGCGGCGAGCCCACTCCCTCTGCCCCTCCCGACGTCGACGCCACAACCGACTGCGGCGACTCCTCCCTACTCGCACTATCATCCTCCACGACGATGTCTGGGTTCGGCGTCCGTCGACCACGAGCAGGATCCATAGACGAAGACAAGAGCGAACCAACCAGACCCGATCGCCTAATCGACATCCCGGCAATTGTATTCTACCACCCCAGCAAATTTTGAGATCGGGCGACGCAAGGGGCCGCTTACCGGCACTAGGAACACCGTGATGCGATGCAATGGCCCTGCTTAATTCGTCCTAGCTCCAGTCCTAGTCCAAGTGCCACTCCTAAGTAGTCTCCACTATACTCAAGGACAACAGCAACGACGCGGGCTGAGATATAAGAGCGACGATAAGCATGTTGGTGGAGCGTTCGTCGGACATAAGCCCGTCCAGCCGTGATACGAGAGACTCCGTGAAGCTTATCTAAATAACCAAGTCATGTGAGCTTACGGCGTAATCCCTATCGCACGCGCGTGCGATAAGCCTATACAAATGTCATCGGATGCTTCGATCTTAAGCAACCTGGATTTGGACGTGCATCTATCGAGAACCAATCTGGTAAAGCGCCGATCGCGTGTCCAGGCCTAATAGGCACTGCGCAATGTTCGTACAATAAGATGAATGAAGTGGAGCGTGGCCGAGACTAATATCCCCGAGCGCGCGGGAGAAATATGAAGCAAGGTCAGGTGTATGTGAAAATTTTCTCATACACGCCACCCTCACGTTCAAGACAGTTGATGTAGAACAACTTAAAATATAGAAGATGACCCTGTTGGAAGTCACCCTACGAATCCAGTTCCAGAAGGGAACTCCCGCCGAGTGTTCCTGAGAACGCCAATAGGGCAGCCCTATATCATAAACTATATTCCTTCTCACCGGCATTGCGCTGTGGAAGCTGGAGATGCCACGCGGATGTTTCTACAATCACGCTACAAGACGGTACTTAGACCGCGAGCCTATATCTCCAATTACTGTAGCTCCATCTTGACACCAATGTCTCGAAGTCTTTTGTCACGTGATCCACAATCGCGTCGTGCTGCTTCCAACAGCCCGGTGGCACAGCTCCGCGGCACATACCCGAGGTACAAGAAGTAAGAAGATTTCGAATTTTTTCAAAATTTACCATAGAGAAAGTAAGTACGCTCGGAAATTGTCGTCGCTTTTTGCGCCGAACCTGAAAATCTCAGCCTCACATCTCCTGAGAATGAATGCTACCGAGGCACGCAATGAAGAAAAGATTATGAGGTTCTAGTTTACCCTATTACAAAGTCTAGTGAAAGCAGCGGCTACTGGAGACTGTACGGAGCCCGGTAATGTACTTCCGTTCCTTAATCATTTGAAGAACCGTGTTCACCATCTTCATGTCCACCACTTGCATCGGTGTCGCCGGTATTACCAGCTGTTTCTGGATTCCCACCAGTCTGTCCACCGACCTGTCCGCCCTCTTGTCCGCCGGCCTGTCCGCCTTCTTGTCCGCCGACCTGGCCGCCAACTTGGCCGCCAACCTGGCTGCCTTCGGGTCCCCCGGTTTGTCCCCCAGTTTGTCCTCCAGGTTGTCCTCCGGTTTGCCCTCCGGCCTTCCCACCTGCTTCCTCGACGTCCTCCGGACCAGCGAGAAGTCGATCGTCCTTCGGAACCGGCACCTCCACGTACTCGGGGAGCTTAATCTTACGATTCAGGAGACCCTTCGTCGGGTCCGCTTTAATGGCTTGCATGTTTGCCCATGTCTCCATCAGATATGCAAGGTACGCGTTGACGTTCTCGTCGCCTGCGTATTCACTTTATTCACTGATGGGTTAAAAGACTGCATATAAACAAAATCCCGGGGTGGCGCACCTCAGCAAGTATACCAGTTCGTCTATTTCGAGCGCATCATGCTTGACAACCGATGTACAGCATAAATCTATATCATCACCAGTCAGATCAGAATGCACCACTAGCTAGTCGCATTTGAAACTCACAGGCAAGCACGTTTTCAGACTCAGCCATCACACCTCTCCCTACAAAATTATACCGCCAGATCTAACAGAACAACCATCAGTCAAATGGATACACAAGCTCATTTAGTCTGGATTACCCGAAGGTCAATCCGAATGATGGCGTTGTGGTGAACAAACACAAAGAACTTCTTCATTTCTTGTTGGCCGACCGTTGTGTTTCCCAGAATCATTTCAAGAGCTACTTCCACGACTTTCTACTCTCCAGGTCAATCAATCGGTGACGTGAAATCAAAATAATGCCGTACCTTGAATCCTCTCACGTTAGGACTTTCCTTCTTGGTTTTAGGTTGCTCCTGGTCGCCACCGGTAGTCGAACCTTGCTTCGGCTCGCCGCTCCTCGGTCGATTCGGGTCTGGAAAGAATGCATCGACAATTTCGCTAATACCCTTGGTAGCCTATAATACCATGGTCGGGTTTTGGAATGAGTCTAATGCGACTTATAACGATTGACTCACCTGCGAGGAGACCCCCACCCGGTACCCACGCTCCCATTTGAGCGCGCGAATACCTGGGACGGCTGTTTTTCCCGCGGCAGTGTTGTTGAGGAAATCCCTAGAGGAAGTTTAGTATGAACAATCCAGTCTTATGCTTTGCATAGAACTCACTGTTTCATCTCCGATTCATACTTGTCGAGTGTAGCATTCGCAGCGTTCACTAAGAACAATAACTGCTGCAGCACGTTGTCCTTGGATTGTTTCCCACCCGCAGTGATAAATTCCCGAAAAGCAGAAATGGATTGACCCATGGTAGAGGTTAGAGCTGGAGTGATAAGGGAGAGCTGGAAAGTTGAGGGTGTTGGACTGGGACTGCTCTCGAGTACGCCTTAAATACCATTGACCTTTCCGTTCTGCTTGACCATCGCGCCACCGGAGGCACTTAACCGCGTCGGCTACCCGCTGCGGAGTCATATTGCCGGTGTCGGAGCTGGCTCCTAAGGACATTATTCTCCCGTGACCCACGTAGGCTGGATGAATGCGCAGAATCCTGACGCAACATGGGGTAAGGAGATATATGCTCACGTGACGCGGAACGCTGGCTCCCAGTACTATTGCCGTGTTCGGGTATCAGATATTGGCTCTCACGCGGGACGCTGATTCCTTCCCAACCCACGAATACCAGGGGATGATCCATGGTGTAACAGTAAGAGGCACACCCTGTGCGGGTCGCTCACGTCTCTAAGAACCATGGCGTGTGTACTAGTTACTGCTGTAAATTTTAAAAAAGATCAATGTTTAGTGTTAGATACTTTAGATGAAGTTGATAATTTAGATTATATGAATGGGTGTATCGGGTTTGAATTATAACCGTAGATATTGGAAGAACGATATTGTACTATTATTGCCCTCGCGTCGTCCTCTGTCTCCCCTCTCAAGGGCCGACGCGACACAATTTTTTGATCTGACCCCTCCGCAAGCGGTCGACATCAAGGAATAGACTTTCCGAATCAAATTATTCTTTTATTTCGGCTAATCTAGGCGTTTTATGACCTGTTTTGATACAAGCTGGCAACAGCTTTGTCCCTCGGTCATGCGACGCAGGGGGACGATGCAATCAACACATGCAAATAGCGTATAGTGTTCGGTACTTTTATATTAGGGACTCAGAGATCATAATGGCACAGTAGTCAGACCTTATTACAATCCCCTGAGAGTCGGGTAGACTTAGCCGGTTGATTGCTCGGTTTTTAACGTGGTCCTGAATTCGTGTGACCATTTACTTGAAAAACTTGAGCTGAGGATCGACCATACTTGTTTGTTACTATTTGATTCACTTTGTCCCCCACGTCGAGATGTCACGGGACAGGAGACCGAAACACAGGGGCGTCGGTCTGACAGGTACTCCTGGGCGCGGCTTGAAGAAACTGTCTTGGACGCCCAATAGCCGTACCGCATATACCTTATGTTTGTCCAACATTGAATACATTGAGATGATGTCCCAGACGTCCCATAGTATACCTGACCAACATCAAATGCAAAGGGGGACCGTGAAGCGGAGCCGGCGGAGCTGCACGGTCAGTACTGAGTCGGGCAACAGCCCGGCGCTTAGCCCAGCGTCAGCTTAGTCACCCATCCTTCGTTGTCAATCGATCACTCGCTCCTCGTCTCAACTTCCACCGCTCGTTCCCTCCTTCGGCGCCCTCTTCTTTGTGTCCCACCCTCCTTCCCCAATCCTCGCACCATTGCGCTAACTGCGACCATTCGCCCATCCCATCCCGCGAGTCGTTCTCGCGGTTCGGGATGCCGGTCACGCCCGCGCGCCACCTGGCCCCGCGCGTCCCCCATACCCACCGGTAGATAGTCGCTTCAGCGGATCCACGCCCCCCCCCCCATCTTTTATCTAGCTTCTTAATATCAATTCCGCTTTGCTCCATTGTCAACTCCACTATTACACACGGAAACGCAGGCCCCGACTCAGTTGGATAAATACATATGTAATAGGCGGTCTAAGTCGGCACTTATTGAATTTATCTACTTCCACTCGTGAGGGTAGTCGAAGGAAAGCGCATACATTATATCAGAAAGCTAAAACTCATACTGCGCGCTGGTTACCTAAAATTCACAAGGCTATCAACAAGTCCCAGCTAATTAAGAAAATGAGTTAAACATTGAGCATCCTCAGAGTAGACGCTTACAGTATTAACGAACGTATAGGCGTTTGAGCTATGCGTTGTTCACGAGGCAGAACTCAACCTTTCGTCCCAGAGGTTAACAAGCCGGTGAGCTCGACAAGCCCTCATCAGCCTTCGATGCACTGACCCGAGTCTTACCAGGAGATTACGAGGAGGCGTTCTGGGGTGCCCACAGGTGAGGATAATGAGGAGGGATGCGACCTACATGAAGATGTCAATGCCACTTATACAATCCCTGAGTTGGTTGATGGGGTTTTGAGCGCCGCCAGCTTAAACGGACTTCCTTGCACTAGCGGCCAGGTGGACATTTCAGCCACTTCGAACACATTTAGATTGGACACCCGGACACAGCACCTGCCTGATACATAGTATATAGGTCATTCTGATCCTAAAGAGCAGTTTAGAGTATGCATTGGCCCATGAAATTATCTCCACAGAATATAAAAGCCCTAGGGAGGACTTAGGGGCTCCATGTATGCAGACATCATGAAGCTGAAAACAATTTAAATTTGTGCACTACACTGCAAAATGAATACTACGTAGCGTAATAGAAATCTGAATAGCTGGTCGAACAACTGAGCGGAATATATATGTGCAATCCAGAGGGAAATGCATATTGCTTCTTGCAGTTTTTCATGTAGTCCCTCTCCAGCAATTGACCAGCCAGTAAGTTGCTTATTCTATAAGTAGCAGTACTCGAGTAGCACTATCTTGATATGTGAGTAGTTAATCCATACCTTGACCGGATATGGAGTACCACGGGGACCTAAGGTATTTTGATATCTGACTACTAAACCGGTTAGATGTACCTACGACTTTGTGTTACTTATGTCTCTCCCGTTTCACCAGCTATATAGACGTCATTATATCCGTTGGATACCCGAGATTATATATTAATAAATATAGCCTTACTTATACCATTATGCGTTAGCGGTATGACTTTATACGCCAATCTTTGTTGGTCATCATTCTATTTGACCGGTTTTGTGGCTAACTGTATCTATTCCAATTCCGAGTTCGTATCTGGTCCTAGGATCTTGATCCATAAATAGAATAGGGTTCAACTCGCTTTAACCTTGAAACCTTGCGTGCAGAACCGAAAACCAGAGGTGCGAGTGGGTCATGTCCATGGTATTAATGGCGTGTAGAACGTCTATAACGTCGATGGATGTATGCCGATTGGTGTTTAGCGGGGATCATAGTTTCGGTGTTTTATCTTAGATTTTACAAATGTAATGTAGTTGATTGAACTTATGGTCATAGGAGTGATAGCTTGACCGATCATTATCTCCTCCCCTCGACTTGGCCAGTCTGGGTACAAGCTTTCGGGAAAATTCTCAATCCATCTGGCAATTTGGTTGAAAAATAGAAGTCTTGGGTGAGCCACACATCTCAAGGCTTTCCAGGCCTGGCTCGGCCTGTCGTTCTTCAACAAACGTCACTCGCACTAAAAGGGGAATCATTCAGAAAATCTTTAAATTCCGCTGACTGGACTGAATTGTCCTAGAGTATGGTGGAATACACCGATGATGTACTAAAAGCACTTTTGGGAGCCCTTGTGAAGGCGTTGAGAAGCGTATCGGAGACGTTGAGGGCTGCGGAAACAATGCCCTATTTCTTCTAGGAATATATGCGCCTTCCGGCGCTGATGGCGGGCCCGGCGCATTCATACCCCCGACATGTTTGGTCAAGTTTATGTCACCTGACCTGTATTACAGGGTACAAAGGGCTGAAACCCCTCCAAACAACCCATTCACCCGACCACCTTCGGCCACCAGCACCAGCACCTACCTGCACCCATCCGGCAGGTAGATCTATAGTACCTCTGAAAGGGGTTGTGCTTCCTATCAATCCACGAGTCACAGAAGCGCCTAGCATGTATCATCCATATATGCAGCCACGAGTTCCGCGCCACACAAGGTCAGGCAGGATGATTGGCGGTGACAGCGCCATGGTCGTTGACGACGCGGCCGAGGAGTAAGTCTAAGGTCGTGCCGTAATCCTCGACACAGGCTCTGCGAGTCAGAGCCCGGCTAGCTAACTGTCTGCTGTTACCCACACAAGATTCGCGGTTCCACAGCGACACCCCAATATACAGTCGTCCAGTCGTTACCGTAATGGTGGGAGTATTGAGGCACGTCTCCATACTATTTTCCTCGAGCTAACTGCTAACGATTATGACCGTATTAGCCCGTGGACGCTCGCATGGCGTCCACAATTTCGTTGGTTCGTACAGCTATAATTGATGTTACTTCAGACTGTCCGCCACATAGAATATATTTTCTTGTTATATTCTTGTTTTCCTTTCTCCTCTGCAGTACATGGCTTCTTGCGTCTCTGATGTTTCAATAAATTTATTCAATAGGGTACTGAGGCGTCCCAGAGGGAAGTTGTATCAATGATACCTCTGGGGCCACCGTCACATTTCATAGGATCGTGGTAAGTCCACCTCACTTTGGCTCGCCGAGTGGCAGGAGCGGGGCATATGCGGAGAAGATAGTATATATGCACGCCGAGGTGCGCATATATTGACCCTTTGTTCGAATAGGACGTGGCCTTCTATGTCAATTCTTGGCGCTTATGATTCGGTAAGCAAGTCATGTGATGTCTCGGTCTGGGAGACATTCCCCGTTTGTGCGCCTTTACCACGCTCACGACGTTGTGCCATGTGGCACGAATTCCGTTGACAGCTCTCTATTGAGAACCCGATAATGTTTACTCGAAGCGCGGGTGAGCTGTTCCCGTCCTCAAGCACAAACAACCTGCCTCCACAGTCCCGCATGTCCATGGTCCCTGCGTCGCTCAACAGCGCCATGCGACCGAGGCCAGCTAAGAATGTTGTCCCGCACGTGGATTCCACCCGTCCCCTAGTTGGTATGCGTTCAACATTCTCCGGGGGCCAGGTAGAGCCGGTTCGACCTGGAGGGCGTGTGTCGACGTCTGCGAGGAATTCTAGTTTAGCGGGCGTGGATGCCACCCGAAGAATCAATCAATTCCCCCACAGCAGTTCTGGACTTTTGATCAGGCGTCGACTAGGTCCCCCCATCGGCAACAAGAACCCGAATGGCTTGGATCAGGCGCTCCCGAATCTGGCTTTTGGATCTTGGGACTCGAATATGGAAAACCAAAGCGCCCCTGCCGTTGCTGGATGCCGGGATTCTTCGGTTTTTATCACTTCACAAACAGTAAGTGTGCTGATTATTTCTTGTGCATTTTATTCATCCGCTACTGCAAGTCTCCGAAAACGGTCATAGCCTATCTCAAGCGTGATAATGCCCTGCATGATTTCACTGATCAACTTGCTCAAGCTGTGCTCCCTAATTTTCCGGTCGCTGGCGGTGGGCAGGCAGACATCTACAAGATGGTCCCTCCTGACGGGGCCACGGTTGCGATGAAACGGATGAGGAGCACGCCTAGCGTGGCAAAGGATACCGAGGTTCATTTAATAACATAATATCTAGCGTGTCTAACATTTGGTGCCAAACAGCGGGCTGCGCGCGAATTGCTTACTTGGTCAAAACTTCAACATAATAACATCCAGGCAGTACTGGGCTTTGCTGTGCTTGGGGACAAGCTCACCATCATCTCGCCCTGGATGGTTCAAGGCGACGTTATGGAGTACTTGAAGAGTCACCCACACGTGAATAGATATTCCCTGGTACCGCATTGTATGTTCTAGTAATTTGACAGCTGCTGACGGTATGCCAGATTGCCCAGGTGGTGGGAGCAGTATTTTACCTACATGAAAGGAATGTGGTGAGTTTTTTCTAAAAAATAGCCTTAATTTCGGCTTCTGAGTTCATCCAAAGGTGCATGGTGATATCAAAGGGGTAAGCTGATCTGCGTACACGTGTTCGTGCCCTAACATGTGCATAGACCAATATCCTCGTTTCTGGTGACGGGGAGCTCAAGTTGACGGATTTTGGAATGACGATGATGGATTTCCATATGGATCAATTTACTGCAACGGACACTAAGAATGGAACACTTAGATGGATGGTATGACTTTGCACAAACTTTTACATCATATTGACTTCGGATCCAAGGCACCAGAAATGTTCACCGGGTGTGGCCGTAGTAAAGAAACTGATATATATGCCCTAGGAATGGTACGTTTCATTACTTGTTTTAAACAAATGATTGCTCACTAAGATGTTGGTAGACGATGCTGGTGCGTTTTTCACACACATGATCGGTACGTTACTGACGTTGAACGCTAGGAAATATTTACTGGGAAATTTCCTTTTCATGAGGTTCAAAACCCTCTTGTGCTCATCAGCGAGGTGAAGCAACATGGCCGAAAACCTGAACGTCCCATCGAGTTGAGCCTGGAGCGGCCGGGCCAGTTATTCTGGGAGGTTTTACAAAGTTGCTGGGATGAGGCCGCCCGACGTGCCACCGCCAAGGATGTCCAATTTTTCATTTCTCGCATATTATATATGCAAAATCTTTTGTCTCTATAAGCTTCTGGATTATTCGGGACGTGTTATTTGTTTGGGAATTTACAACCTGGCTGTAAAGTAACTTTGCCGAGCAGGGTTACTCGCATACCTATGCCTGGTCAAATCAAGTTCATCGTTGAGAAAGATAGCATGAGATTGTTTTACTTCTTGTATAAGCGGTCATGAAAGGCAGACATGAAATGCAAGGTTCGAATGTCGGCTGTCAGATCATGGATAGATCGGGTAGGATGATCAAAAGTGTGAGATGATACGGAGTCGAGCTAGACGTATATTTGGTCGCACAGAAAACAGAACTCTCTTTCCTGAATTTAGGCAGAATTTTGAAGATCTGGGAATTCAATTAGGAATCCTGAGATCGACTTGGATGTGGTGGCGGGTTCAGGCGCATCACGGACGCATACATGATGCACAAAATTAAGGTATATTCAAAGACGGCTGATGCTTACCCTAGGGCAAAGTGATAGCGAAATCGACATTGTTGTTCGCGCATATCATCCAGAACCTTACCTATGCCTGTTTAGTTCGACCTGTCTAAGTAATCGTATACACGCCTTCAAGGGCGGCCTCATTGCGCATTGTTCGGGTATCGGTTGCCAGGTAATAGGTTGGCTGGACAGCAAGGTCGAAAGAGCGACGTTATACAGAGGCAAGCTTGGCGCATATTTAGTCGCGCGAAAAGTGCGGCTCTTCTCGTGCTTGAATTTTGGCAGAATTTCGAATTTCTGGCATTTCGTCATGTGGCCGACGTCACCTGATCATAGCGCCTCGCGTCAGGCTTGCTACCGATGCCCGATCGTCTAGCGACATACCTATTTTGCGTTAGTTACCAGACCTTTGCGCAACAAACCTACACTGCTCGCCTTTCTCCAGCGAATTCCTGTCCGTTGATAATTACGAAGAAGAGACTAGTTATCGACGTTCGTTTGTCTCTGCGTATCGGACCAACTACCTCGTGAGGGTGTCAACTATAGAGCTGGATCGGTTGTAAGCTCTTGAGGTTAATACCCTCATATGTTCGCATAATATAAGAGCCTTTCTCTGACAACGACAACAATCGAATGGAAAGGGTTGGAGGGGACTCCGGTAAGATTCTATTGTAAACTATCCCTCCACCCTTCAACTATCCGAATCGTGTTGACTTCCGTCTGAAGCTGTTCGATCATTTTAATTTGATTGGTCTAATCATCACCACCAGGTCACAATCATACTTATGAGTCTTTTTTATACCTATTCGATGGGTCTAGCAAACCCCAGTCTAGAGAATCGCCGGCTCCGATCGAGAGAAGACAGGATACGGAGCTTGGTATGGAGAATCCGATTCGATCACCCTCGGATGCCCTCCCCGAAACTAGCGTTGACACTTCCCGCCATTTGCCAAGGACGAATATAAATTCCCGCGCCAGCGAGGTTGGAAAAGCCCTGCCAAAAGGGGAACCGGCCGATTTTGCTACGGATAGCATTACCAATCCCGCAAGAAAGAGTTCTTCCAACAAGAGTGCACCCGGGAGGCTTGAGCCCCATAGGTTTTCTCTCAAACGCCGACGATCACTTCCAGAGCGGGCTCGGGAGGTAGCTGAAGGCCTTAAAACGGAGGACTGGTTAGATGGAGACTTACTGAACGACTGGATGCGCGACGAGAAGGCTGTTAAAACCAAGCGGGCGAAGATAGAGGCTAAGGATGCACGAGTACCGCGCTATAACATGTAAGCCTTTTTCTCGTTATGAATTCTTGATTGCGGTGAGGTGGTGGGATGTCTAGCTCGGTGCCAGGGGCACCAGCTTTAAGGAGATGGTGATTGGATGGGGTTTGCTCATCTTTCGGCACTATAAGTGTACGAGATGAGATGCACAATGCAGGACAAGGGCACTTTCGCCATGATACTCGATCAAATGTGATGTGCTCCCCGCACGGTATAGTCTGGGCGACTTCACTAACTAGTCCATTTATACATCAGAATATCCAAAGTGTGTACCGAATGTCGACGGAGAAAGGTATGTGTTACAGTTCTGTGCGTAAACAAGTCATTGAGTTACAAACCAACACTTCCTGCTATCTCAATTATCGTTTCCGCCCACTCCCTGCCTTGATTCCGTCGCCTCTATTCCTCGTCCTCTATTCGAACCGTTTTAATTGGGTTTTATCTTCTGAAGATCAGGTGCTCGCGCACTCAGGGCGACAAAGTGTGCAAGAACTGCTTAACGAGGGATATACCTTGCACCGATTTCCTTGTGAAAGGGTGAGTTGCGCCATCTGAGCGAACTATGCTTCCTGGCGAAGCGTTCGATTAAGTGGTCTCAGATTGACCTCACCGATGCCTTTTACAACACTCATTAACTGCAGTCATACTCAGCGGACGTCTTCGTCTAGGACTGGAGAGAATTGGCGAAGTCGTCGTGGGGTGAGCAATTTTAAATAACATTGCTGGGAATAGGCTGCTGTTTCTGACTGGTTTACGTGCTCGAACATACCTGCTACAAAACGCACTTCAACGTCTTACTAATCGATACCCGTCAAACCACCATGGCGTCTTCCTCCTAACTTATTCAGAGTTCAAGTGGTGTATCTCAGTCATCAGGATCGGTTAGCCCAGCAGAGCCCCCATTCGGGTTGTCAATTGTTTCCTCATGGAGAGACCACGTCACATCGTCCGACCCAGAATTTATTTTCGGAGGGGGGAGAGGCAACCCACCCTCACCTTTTGACCTAACGATGGCAGATATCGAGCCTGCAAACAGCCCCGGAGTAGGCCCGAGTGGATGGAGGGCAACGAACGACTTTGGAGTGTCAGGAGAATTTTCTTATGCTACCAGCAGCAACTATGGGTCATTCTCGGCGCAGAATATGTGGCCAATTCTACAATCACCGGACCTTACAACTCGAGGTTCTAACATAGGCAGTTCAGATATGGGGGAGATTGCTCATGATAATCCAATACCGGACTCAGATAGCGAACGCCGCAGCCCCATCGCTAGGAATTCATCTCCTACATTCGAAATCACCTCTGAGACGGTAAGAATTTTACGCTTGTTTACTATTTCTTGAACTCAAACGGGATCTAAAGCCCCTAGACGCAGTTATTAGTTATTTCAGACATAAATCTGGTCTACGGGACTACACCGTCGAACTAGAGCACGCCAACTGTTCCCGTTACCCGATTGCCACTGGTGGGCTGGCGGATATCTATAAGGCCACGCTTAGCGGCGGAGACGCTGTGGCGATCAAACGAATGAGGAGTAACTTTGTTAGCGAAGGCAAAGCTACCAAGGTTTGCCTTTTCCTTCAGTTATTTCACTTGGCTGATTTCCATACGTGTGTGCTAGCGTACTGCACGTGAGCTGCACACTTGGTCTAGATTTCGACACCAAAATATTTTGGATATACTAGGTTTGGCGGTATTTGGGGACAAGCTGGCGATGATATCCCCTTGGATGAGTAAGGGTAACGTTATGCAATATATAGAAACCCACCCAGGCTTGGATAAGTACCCTTTGGTATGGTGATATACTTAATTGGTTTCTCGACGCGCTTTGATGACTTTATAGATTGGGCAGATAGTGGAAGCAGTGGCGTACCTGCATGACATGGATGTGGTGGGTCTTTATCGAACGTATGCCCACAATTGGTTCCGCTAAAACCAGCTAAAGGTGCACGGTGACCTTAAAGGGGTGAGCTTGTTGTATCTATAGCCATGTGATGGCAGGCTAAAGTACTATGCGTCAAGGATAACATTCTCGTTTCCGACGAAGGGATACTCAAACTTACAGATTTTGGTCTAACAATGATGCATGAACAAATCATTCGATTCTCAACAACCGATGCCGGCGGGGGTACATATAGATGGATGGTATGACTGCATGTACCGATAGACTTTTTTTTGACTTCGACACTTAGGCACCTGAGCTTATGCAAGGCGAAAGTACCCGCAGTAAAGAAACGGACATATACGCATTGGGGATGGTGTGTTATTATATCTATTCTAGAAAAACCCGTCCGCTAACTATAATGCGCATAGACTATGCTCGTATGCTCCCGTATTCTGTGCTTGGCATAATTCTTACATTCTTCAACTAGCAAATCTTCACCGGAAAAGTCCCATTTCCCAACATCCGAAGTGATGTGGCTATTATTAGCCAGGTCATGATACATAACCGAAAGCCTGAATGCCCAACAGAATTGATACGGTCTCAGCGCGATCAGTTATTATGGAATGGGTTGGAACGCTGCTGGGCCCGGGAACCCGCGGACCGTGCTACTGCAGAGACCATACAGTCTCTCACTTCCCATCTTCAAGCCATATCACTATAAAATCTATGGCCGCGTTGATGGCGACTCGCGCATAGCGCAAAAGCTAAAGCGGCAGCGCGATGCTTGATAAACGTAACCAAAAGGCTACAATGAAGCCAAATCATGGTCTATTGAGCCGCCGACCACGGGGACATCGTCGACTGCATGCATGGTTGGTCGTTATATCTTTCTCCCGCCACCCCGCCCTTGCTGTTTGTCTCCACGCTCGCACACGTTGTTTCCGCGTATCACATCCAGCTGCGCGATCCTCGCGTTCGCTTCAGCAAAATTAGATGGGGTTTACGCTTACGACAAGCGTCGACACGTTGTTGACAATCTTTGGGGACTGTGGCCATTTAGCCCTAAAATCCTGAAACCACCTCCCCTCCTGCCGTGCTCCGTTCTTTTCTCTTCTAGCTTTGTTGCTGCAGCGCCTCAACGTCGGGCGAGGCCATAGATTCATGATAGACTTAGAATATTAAACCATCATTGCGGCAGAGCTGCAATCGCGGCCGGAATTTTTACTCATATGAACGTAAATTACATCAGTTCAACCGTCTAACCGTCGCGCATTTATGGAGGCGTATGCAACCACAAGGGCTTTGGGGCACTGATATGTCCAGGTCTCGTTCGTCCATGTAGCTCCTGCTCACCGCAATTCATAGTATCCAGGGCGGGTAAGTACTAGATGCATAGATGCCGGGTGTTGAAGACCGAACCCGTCAACAACATTATCGGATGTTTTGAGTTTTTTCTATGAATGCTATGGTACTTCGTCCACGCTTGAGCCAATATGTCCCGCCCTTGTGTGAGCAGCTTCTCATCGCATGGACTTCACGGTATCCACGGATTTCTCGTCTTCGTATCTCCTAATAAAGAGCACTTGAAATGATTACCAACAGCCACGCCTCACTTGCCGTGTATCAGATCACACGTTTGTTGAGGGCCCAGAGGTGTGGATATTGATTCTAAGACTACCGAACGAATTTAGCGGGGATTCTAGTTACTATAACCGCAAGACCCCGAGGTGAAATAAACTGCAGCTTCACCTGGAGTCAAAATGCAGTCCGAGGCACCACTCTGAGAAAAGATGCCACACCAAGAAGCCATTTACCGGCTTTGACTGGGTTGATACGGGCAATCTAAGTTCGCAGTCAATTGTCTACGAACATATACCGCAGCCAAGGATAATGTTAGTCACCCTGGCTTCCTGTATATTGGTATCACCACTCAATGCTAGAAACGACTGGAGTTGTGAAAGGAAAATTGAGAATGCTTTGGTATTGGTATCCAAGACCCTATCCTAAGCGCTCAACAGTAAGTGTCATACCCGGGCGGCCCGATCGATATTGCTGTCGTTAAGTAGCTTCATATGTCCCCCTACGAGGTATCACGGGCATGTATGTATCGAAGAGAGTAGCACCAATTTTAAGTAGGATTTAAGCCAATTTCCGAAGACTAACATAGTCGCCGCACAATGGTGAAGGACAGGCCGACTCCATTGATCGAGTTATACATAGTAAGATACCCAGAATGAAATAGGCATTACAATACACGTGCCGGTAGATTCTCGGAAATTAGTATCCGTTGCTTAATGAAAGAACCCGTTCGAGACCAGGGCAACACCTAATATGCCTGAAACCCGCCGGCCAGGCCCCTCGCTTCTGTCTAATGTGCCTCATATCAAAGCCTCTCACGAGCAAGGGGTCATTGTAATCTCGATATGTCCTTCGTTTTTACAATTATCACCTTCTTCATGACGGCACCCAATTCCACCCTTGTTGCCATGTGCTAACCACGCGTCTCTTGCCACCCCACGTAACATATATAAACCCCTCCTGGTTGACTTTATCTCTTCAAACACACCCACTTCTCTCTTCCAGTCTCGGCTTTCTGCGGTTCTCGGTTTTTACCACATACACACTCTCTCACATACTTCACGCTCGCTCGGCTCTGTTCTCTTCCCCACCCGGAAATACACAAAGACACCAGTTTATACCACACAACCAAATATGAAGTTCTCCGCCATCGCAGCAGTTCTTGCCTCGGCCTCGGCCGCCTATGCTCACGCTGAAGTCCGCGCCGTCTTCATCAACGGTACGTGCGGTGCTCTTTCCTCTTTACATATCGTGTGATGCTGATTGTTTTGTGCAGGCAACGACCAGGGTCTTGGAATGGGTACTTACATTCGTTCTCCCCCGAGCAACAGCCCTGTCAAGGACCTCACCTCCTCGGATGTTGCTTGCAACGTCGCCAACACCGCTGTCCCAAAGACTCTGGAGGTCTCTAAGGGAGACGTGATCACCTTTGAATGTAAGAAAATGCCTCTTTGTTCGATCTATCCACGATTCTAATGAGGCGCATACATTTAGGGTCGCACGACAACCGCAATGACGATATCATCGACGCCAGCCACAAGGGGCCTGTTCAGATCTACGTCGCTCCCACGTCGTCCAACGGTGCTGGTGCGGTTTGGGTCAAGCTCTTCAGCCAAGCGTATACCGACGACTGGGTAAGTCTCTGTAGCGCACCCGAACAAGAAAAAAACTCATTCTGTGCGCATATAGGCCACCAACAAGCTCATCGCCAACAAGGGCCACGTCTCCATCACTGTTCCTGACCTCGCGGCTGGCGAGTACTTGTTCCGCCCTGAGATCGTCGCGCTGCACGAGGCCGATGCCGCGTACAACGTGAACCCTGCCCGTGGAGTGCAGCTCTACATGGAGTGCATCCAGTTCAAGGTAGTCTCCTCCGGCTCTGTTGCCCTCACTGGCGGTATCGACTTTGCCCAGTCCTACACCTACTCGGACAAGGGCCTCGTCTTTGACGTCTACAACTCGGCTGGGTCGTCCTATGTTGCGCCCGGTGGTGCCGTCTCTTCGATCGCGGTCGCTGGCCAGCTCGGAATTGGCCCGGTCCCTGCTGCCGGTTCCGTCGCTACGACCGCTGCCGCTACGACTTCTACGACCGCTGCGGCCGCGACAACTTCTGCTGCCCCCTCGACTACCGCTGCCGCTACGACCTCTGCTGTTGTCTCGAGCGCTGCCCCAGCCACCACCGTCGTTGCCTCGTCCGCGAGCCCCGTAACGACCTCTCGCTCGGCCCTCCCGACGACCAAGATGACCACTGTCACCATCCGTTCGTCCGCTACCCCCAGCCCGACCTCCGTTGCCGTCGTCACCTCCGCAGACCCCGTTGCGACCCCCTCGGCCTCTGCCTGCCCTACTAGCGGATCCGCGGCCTCCGGCACCGTTGCCAAGTACTACCAGTGCGGAGGCATCAACTTCACCGGCTCCACCACCTGTGTCTCCGGCACGACCTGCGTTGTCCAGAACCCGTACTACTCCCAGTGCCTCTAAGCCCTTCGAGTAAGGAAAATGGCGCATGTACGAGGTTGACCTCGTAGCCTTGGTTTTGTTTGTTTTTGTGTTTTCTGGATCCCTGCGGGACACGTTGGTGTGTAGTCCCGCGGTGCGGGGTTTCGACGTGTTTTCGCTTCTGGCGCCTGCGCCCATACCGCTTTTTCTGTATGTACCGTCGATCGAGACATCAATTAGAACATGAGTTTTTAGCATATAAAGTCGCCAAGATCTGAGTACATGCATGAGCTTGGTTGAAATTTGGCGCAACCCGGGTATTTCTTGTCATGACGATGATCACAACGCTTCTCGGATGTGATATCCAAATTTGTTAAAATACGAGTCAAGATGGTCAAGTTACAAAGTCATCTTCGGCTCAGCGCCCTCCAAATGGAAACTAGAAATATACCCGATCAACGAGTCCGGCGGTGGGACGAAGGTAAGCGCTGTAACCACTTGACCATCCTGGCCCGGTTCGGTAATTCCAAATAAGCGCACCAGTTTCTTGCCTCATATGTCGGGTGGCTAATGAAGAGGGAGTTCGATCCTCGGGTAGCACGTCATAAAAAGTCAAAGAATTGCACTTCTCATTAGATCCGGAATATGGAACCTGCTCGCTATTGGTTGAAGGGTTAGCCAAGACCGAAGGTTATTTGGGTAAAAACGTTATTCAACGATAACATGTCACAGTGGAAACAACGCGCGCCGGGCTGTCAGCACTTTCCCCTGCCGAGTCTAACCGCACTAGCTAACCTGGCTGACCTGTTGGAGTCCGGCCCGGCATACCAATATAGGCTCTTGGCAAAACATAACGAGTCAAAATTTTCGACTCCGCTTCATTCAATTTGACGCCAGGCCGCAAGGCAATGTATCTTGATCCCAGATCAGATCTCATCATACCAGCGCGTCAAAAGAAAGCTATGCAGTGGTAGTATCTCTAAACACCACGCTCGTACCCTGCGCCTCATTGGTCCAGCGGCTTGTCGAGCGTTACCTCTGCTTCATTCGACACTTTGACAGCTGCATTTATGTTCGATCTCGCCTATAAAATGCTGGGCGCGTCTGCCGCTTAGAAAAATTAGGCATTCACGTCCCCCAAGTATTGATCCCGAGCAGATCGCGGATTGCAGATTTTTAACATTTTTGAATCGCCTCACCGCGTGCATGCTAATCACCCAAGAGATGAATTTCAGGTCGCGATAGACTTAGTTGCACGGCAAACCCCAAGGCTCTTGCAATCGCTCCAAACATGACAATTCACCACGCATTTATAGCACCTAAACCCTTATCTATTCTTACATTTTATAGCTACACGATTTTACAAGTCATCAAAACAGTACTACATATTGAAGAAGAACAGAGCCATCGCAGCAGCAGCCAGGACCTATGCACACGCCAGACTCAATTAGCCTTTCCGCCCCAAACGCTCAACACAATCTCGCAAGAACACATACCTGAGATCCTGGCACAATGCTCATCCCAGCCGACGAAGACTGGGGAGCTGAAGACGCTGTCGCTTGAGCGTGCGCAGCCGACGCCGAACTTGATGGCACAGTAGCCGATACTGAAGGAACAGCAGTAGATCCTCCACTAGTTCCGGTCTGGGCGTCCTTTGGCAGGGCATAAGCAAACCCAACGCGGTGGTTCGTTGTATCGTAAACAGAGTACTGACATGCCAGACGTTAGCGATGTGTGGCTCCTTTCGCTAAAGGGTTCGACTTACGAGATGCTCCAAAACCTTTTGACCAATGATAAAGTTAACGCTCCCGAATCCGCCTCCATCACTCAACCACGCATAGTAAGAAGTCGAGTTAAGTCCGTACAAATCGTATTGCCCCTCTGGGACGAGATACTGATCTGGCGAAAGCGTAAACGGTGAATTCGAGATCGTAAATGTGATGTTCGCGGTTGGCTTCGTTTGGAATGATGCTAGAGTCGTAGAATGATCTAGTACACCGTCTGTCGCTGCCAAGAATGCCTTCATCGCGGTGGTGGGGATATAGGTTAGGGTGGTGCCCTAATCGAGCATGGTTAGGTCGTGGTGACTAACTAGCCAATGATGTGAGGACAACGTACGGTGTCAACGATAGCCGAGGCACCCTGCGCAAGTTCCGTCTGATTCGCTCCACCATACGACACGCTGTCAACGTCGATACCCCAATAGGCGGAGTACGGTTGGACCGTCGTAATATTCGTGTAGACGATGTCTCCCGTATATCGGCTCGGGTCAGGTCCACCGAATGACAGTTCTCCGTTCGCTTCGCTCTTGCTCTAATATCCAGTCTTATT
>JANWGL010001019.1:0-16414 GCA_025200755.1 Ceratobasidium sp. C01
CGTTCCATTGTAGTATAATAAAGTAATTTGAGTAAGAATATTAAACCATCGTAGTAGTAGAACTGCAATCGCGGCCGGAATATTAAGTCTGTCACGAATCTATGGCCTCGCCCGACGTTGCGGCGCTGCAGCAACATAGCTAGAAGATAAAAGAACGGGGTACGACAAGAGGGGGAGGTGGCTTCAGACTTTCAGGGCTAACGGTCCACAGTCCCCCAAAGATCGTCAACATGTCGACGCCCGTCACAAGTGTAAACCCATCTAATTTCGCTGAAGCGAACGCGAGGATCGCGCAGCTGGATGCCCTACACAGAGAAACGTGTGCGAGCGTGGAGACAAACAGCAAGGGCGGGGTGGCGGGAGAAAGGTATAACGAACAACTATGCATGTAGTCGACGATGTCCCCGTGGTTGGCAGCTCAATAGACCATGATTTGGCTTCATTGTAGCCTTTTGGTAACGTTCATCAAGCATCGCGCGGTCGCTTTAGCTTTTGCGCTACGCGCGAGTCGCCATCAACGCGGCCATAGATTTTATAGTGATATGGCTTGAAGATGGGAAGTAAGAGACTGTATGGTCTCTGCAGTAGCACGGTCCGCGGGTTCCCGGACCCAGCAGCGTTCTAACCCATTCCATAATAACTGATCGCGCTGAGATCGTATCAATTCTGTTGGGCATTCAGGCTTTCGGTTATGTATTATGACCTGGCTAATAATAGCCACATCACTTCGGATGTTGGGAAACGGGACTTTTCCGGTGAAGATTTGCTAGTTGAAGAATGTAAGAATTATGCCAAACACAGAATACGAGAGCATACGAGCATAGTCTATGCGCATTATAGTTAGCGGGCGGTTTTTTCTAGAATAGATATTATAACATACCATCCCCAATGCGTATATGTCCGTTTCTTTACTGCGGGTACTTTCGCCCTGCATAAGCTCAGGTGCCTAATTATCGAAGTCAAAAAAATGTCTATCGGTGCATGCAGTCATACCATCCATCTATATGTACCCCCGCCGGCATCAGTTGTTGAGAATCGAATGAGTTGTTCATGCATCATTGTTAGACCAAAATCTGTAAGTTTGAGTATCCCTTCGTCGGAAACGAGAATGTTATCCTTGGCGCATAGTACTTTAGCCTGCCATCACATGCGTATAGATACAACAAGCTCACCCCCTTCAGGTCACCGTGCACCTTTAGCTGGTTTTAGCGGGACCAATTGTGGGCATACGTTCGATAAAGACCCACCACATCCATGTCATGCAGGTAAGCCACTGCTTCCACTATCTGCCCAATCTATAAAGTCATCAAAGCGCGTCAAGAAACCAATTGAGCATATCACCATACCAAAGGGTACTTATCCAAGCCTGGGTGAGTTTCTATGTATTGCATAACGTTACCCTTGCTCATCCAAGGGGATATCATCGCCAGCTTGTCTCCAAACACCGCCAAACCTAGTATATCCAAAATGTTTTCGTGTCGAAATCTAGACCAAGTATGCAGCTCACGTGCAGTACGCTAGCACACACGTGTGGATATCAGCCAAGTGGGATAACTGAGGGAAAAGGCAAACCTTGGTAGCTTTGCCTTCGCTAACAAAGTTGCTCCTCATTCGTTTGATCGCTACAGCGTCTCCACCGCTAAGCGTAGCTTTATAGATATCCGCCAGCCCACCAGTGGCAATCGGGTAACGGGAACAGTTGGCGTGCTCTAGTTCGGCTGTGTAGTCCCGTAGGCCAGATTTATGTCTGAAATAACTAATAACTGCGTCTAAGGGCTTTATATCCCATTTAAGTTCAAGAAATAGTAAACAAGCATAAAATTCTTACCGTCTCAGAGGTGATTTCGAATGTAGGAGATGAATTCCTAGCGATGGGGCTGCGGCGTTCGCTATCGGAGTCCAGGACTGGATTATCATGAGCAATCTCCCCCATATCTGAACTTCCTATGTTAGAACCTCGAGTTGTAAGGTCTGGCGATTGTAGAATTGGCCACATGTTCTGCGCCGAGAATGACCCATAAGTGCTGCTTGCACTATAAGAGAATTCTCCTGATACTCCAAAGTCGTTTGTTGCCCTCCATCCACTCGGGCCTACTACGGGGCTGTTTGCGGGCTCGATATCTGCCATCGTTAGGTCGAAAGGTGAGGGTGGATTGCTTCTCCCTCCGAAAATAAATTCTGGGTCGGATGATGTGATATGGTCTCTCCATGAGGAAACAATCGACAACCCGAATGGGGGCTCTGCTGGGCTAACCGATCCTGATGACTGAGATACACCACTTGAACTCTGAATAGGCAGGAGGAAGGCGCCATGGTGGTTTGTCGGGTATCGATTGGTAAGACGGTGAAGTGTTCGAGAAAATTAAGCAGTCAGCACCACCAGCCAATTCCCAAAAATGTTATTTTGAAATTGCTCACACCACGACGACTTCGCCAATTCTCCCCCGCCCTAGACGAAGAAGTGCGCTGAATATGACTGGAGTTAATTATTAGTGTGAAAGGTGCCGGTCAGGTCAATCTGAGAGCAACTAACCGAACGCTTCGCTAGGAAGCATAGTTCGTTAAGATGATGCAACTCACCCTTTTACAAGGAATTCGGTACAAGGTATACCCCTCGTTAAACAGTTTTTGCACACTTTGTCGCCCTGGGTGCGCGAGCACCTGATCTGCAGAAGATAGAACCCAACCAAAACGGTTTGAATAGAGTACAAGCAATAGAGGTGACGGAATTAAGGTAAGGAGTGGACGGAAGCGATAGTTATGAGGACACGAAGGAAGTGTTAGTTTGTAAATTAATGATTTGTTTAATCAAAGAACTGTAACACATACCTTTCTCCGTCGACATTCGGTACATACTTTGGATATTCTGATATATAAGTGGAATAGTTAGATAAGCCGCCTAGTATCATCGTAAGACTACCCTTGTCATGCGTTCTGCATCTCATCTCGTCCACTTAAAGTGCCGAAAGACCAGCATACCCCATCCAATCTACCATCTTCTTAAAACTACAACCCCGTCACCGAGCTGGACATTCCACCACCTCGCCGCAATCAAGAATCGATAACGAGAAAAAGGCTTACATGTTATAGCGCGGTACCCGTGCATCCTCAGTCTCTATCTTCGCCCGCTTGGTTTTAACAGCCTTTTCGTCGCGCGTCCAGTCGTTCAGTAAGTCTCCATCTAACCAGCCCTCCGTTTTGAGGCTTGCAGCTGATTCCCGAGCCCGCCCCGGAAGCGACCGTCGGCGTTTGAGAGAAAACCTGTGGGGCTCAAGTCTCCCGGGTGCACTCTTGTTGGAAGAACTCTTTTTTGCGGGATTGGTAACGCCGTCCGTAGCAAAATTAGCCGGTTCCCCTTTTGGCAGGGCTGGTTCAACCTCGCTAGCGCGAGAATTCATATTCGTTCTTAGCAAATGGCGGGAAGTGCCAACGCTAGTTTCGGGGAGAGCATCCGAGGGCAATCGAATCGGATTCTCCATACCAAGTTCCGTGTCCTGTCTTCTCTCGATCGGAGCCGACGATTCTCGAGACTGGGGTTCGCTAGACCCATCGAATAGGTGTAAAAAAGACTCATAAGTATGATTGTGACCTGGTGATGAGGATTAGACCAATTAAATTAATATGATCGAACAGCTTCAGACGGGAGTTAATGCGATTAGGATAGATGAAGGTTGGAGGGATATTTTACAATATAATCTTACCGTAGTCCCCTCCAACCCTTTCCATTCGAGTACCGTCGTTGTCAGAGAAAGGCTCTTATATTATGCGAAGTTATGACGATATTGACCTCAAGAACTTATAACCGATCCAGCTCTATAATCGACACCCTCACGAGGTAGGCTAGTCCAATGTAGAGCGAATACGCAGAGACGAACGAACGCCGATAACTAGTCTCTTCTTCGTAATTCTCGACGGACAGGAATCCGCTGGAGAAAAGCGAGCGGTGTAGGTTTGTTGCGCAAAGGTCTGGTAGCTAACCCAAAATAGACATGTCGCTGGACGATCGGGCATCAGTCGCAAGCCTGATGCTAGGCGCTATGATCAGGTGACGTCGCCCAGCCACGTCACGAAATTCCAGAAATTCGAAATTCTGCCAAAATTCAAGCACGAGAAGAGCCGCGCTTTTCGCGCGACCAAATATACGCCAAGCTTGCCTCTGTATGACGTCGGTCTTTCGACCCTGTTGTCCAGCCAACCTGTTACCTGGCAGCCGACACCCTAACAGTGCACAATGAGTCCGCCCTTGAAGGTACGTCTACAATAACTCAGACAGATCAAACTAAACAAACATTGGTAAAGTTCTGGATGCTATGCGCGAAAAACGATGTCGATTTTGATATCACTTTACCCTAGGGTGATTATCAGATTTCCTTTGAATGAACATTAATTTTGTGCATCATGTATGCGTCTATGATCCTCCTAAACCCGCCACAGCATCCAAGTCGATCTCGGGATTTCGTAACTGAATTTTCAGATCTTCGAAATTCTTCCAAAATTCAGGATAAAGAGTTATATTTTTCGTGCGACCAAATATACGTCCAGCTCACCTTCATATCATCCCACACTTTCGATCAATTCACCCAATCAATCTATCAGCATGCAATTAAACCCTGCGTTTTGCGTCCGCCTTTCACAAATACTTATACAAGGAGTATAACAACCTCATGTGTTATCTTTCTCAACGGTAAACTCGAATTAACTAAGCATGGGTATGCGAGTAACTCCGTTCGGCAAAGTTACTTTACAGCCAGGTTAGAAATCTCCAAACATGTAACACGCCCCGAATAACACCACAAGGTTATAGAGATAGAAGACTTTGCATATATAATATGCGAGAAATGGAAAATTGGACGTCCTTGGCGGCGACACGTCGGGCAGCCTGATCCCAGCAACTTTGTAAAACCCCCCAGAATAGCTGGCCCGGCCGCTCCAGGGCCAACTCGATGGGACACCCAGGTTTTCGACCATTCTGCACCTCGTTGATGAGCACATAAGGGGTTTGGACCTCATGAAAAGGCAATTCCCCGGTGAAGATTTCCTTGCGTTCAATGTCAGTAACATACGGATCATGCGTGCGAGAAACATACCAGCATTGTCTACCATTATCTTAGTGAGCAAACTTTCATTTAAACAAAAAATGAAACGTACCATTCCTAGGGCATATATATCAGTTTCCTTACTAGAGCCAGATCCAGTAAACATTTCTGGTGCCTTGGATCTGGAGTCAGTATGATGTAAAAGTTCGCGCAAAGCCATACCATCCATCTAAATGTTCCCTCCTTAGCATCTGTTGCGGAGAATTGGTCCATATGGAAATCCATTATCGTCGTCCCAAAATCCGTCAATTTGAGCACCCCATCACCAGAAACGAGGATATTGGCCTAAGCACATGTCAGGGCGCGAACGCGTGTACGCGGATCGGCTTACCCCTTTGATATCGCCGTGCACCTTTGGATAAACTCAGAAGCTGAAATCCGGGCTAGTTTTTAGAAGAAGCTCACCACGTTGCTTTCATGTAGGTAAAATACCGCCTCCACCACCTGAGCAATCTAGCATACCATCAGCACCTGTCAAATTGACTAGAACGTACGACGCGGTACTGTACCAGAGAATACCTATTTACGTGTGGGTGACTCTTCAAGTACATCATAACGTTACCTTGAACCATCCAGGGTGAGATAATGGCGAGTTCCTCCCCAAGCACAGCAAATCCCAGTACTGCCTGGATGTTATTATGTTGAAGTTTTGACCAAGTAAGCAATTCGCGCGCAGCCCGCTATTTGGCACCAAATGTTAGACAGGCTAGACATTATTGTGTTAAATGAACCTTGGTAGCCTTTGGCTCGCTAGCCTTGCTCCTCATCCGCTTCATCGCAACCGTGGTTCCGTCAGGAAGGACCGCCTTATAGATGTCCGCATGCCCACCGCTAGCGACTGGATAACTAGGGGGCCCAGCTTGAGCAAGTTGATCAGTGTAATCACGCAGGTCATTGTCACGCTTTAGATAAGCTACGACCGTTTCCAGGGGCTTGCAATTGTGGATGAATAAAATGAACAACAAATAATTAGTACACTCACTGTTTGCGAAGTAATAAAGACTGAAGAATCCCGATATCCAGCAACGGCAGGGGCGCTATCGTTTTCCATATTTGAGCCCCAAGATCCAAAAGCCAGATTCGGGTGTGTCTGAGCCAAGCCATTAGGGTTCCCGTTGCCAATGGGGGGACCTGGTCGACGTCGAATCAAAAAGCCAGAACCGCTGCGGGGGGGTTGATTGATTCTTCGGGTGACATCCACGCCCTCTGAAGTAGAATTCCTCGCAGACGTCGACGCACGGGCTCCAGCTCGAACCGGCTCTACCTGGCGCCCGGAGAACTTTGGACGTCCACCAAATAGGGAACGAGTAGAATCCACTTTCGACACGACATTCGTAGCTGGCCTCGGTCGCGCGGCGCTGTTGAGCGACGCGGGAGCCATTGACATGCGGGGCTGTGGATGCGGAGCATTTGTACTTGAGGATGGGAACAGCTCACCCGCGCTTCGAGTAAACATTGTCACGTTCCCGACGGAGTCCTGTCAACGGAAGTCGCGCCAGATGGTACAGCGTCATGAGTGTGGTAAACCAAATTGACAGGTCGGCGCATAAATGAGTAATGTCTCCCAGACCTAAGCATCACATGACTTGCTTACCGAATCATGACGACCAAGGATCGAGATTGAAGGCCACGTCCTATCCGAACAAAGGGTCAATATATGCGCACCCCGGAGTCCATATTAGCTATCTCCTCCGCTTTTGCCCTGCTCCTACAGCTAGATGAGCCAAAATAAAATAAACTCACCACGATCCTATGAAAAGTGACGGTGGCCCCGGAGGTATTGTTGGTTCAACTTCCCTCTGGGACGTCTCAGTACCCTTTGAAGAAATTTATTGAAACATCAGAGACATAAGAAAGACGGACTGTCGAAGAGAAATGAAGCCAATAAAATACCAAGGAAATGTATCTTATGTGGCGGACAGTCTGAAGTAAACATCAAGTGTAACTGCACGAACCAACGAAATTGTGGACGCCATGCGAGCGTTCACGGGCTAATGCGGTCATATCCGTTAGTAGTTACTTCGAGGACAACAATCTGGCGGCATACCTCAATACTCCCATTATTACGATAACGACCAAACGACTGTTTATTGGGGTGCCGCTGTGGAACTGCGAATCTTGGGTGGGTAACAGCAGACAGTTAGCTAGCCGGGCTCTGACTCGCAGAGCCTGTGTCGAGAATTACGCCACGACCTTAGACTTACTCCTCAGTCTCGTCGTCAACGACCATGGCGCAGTCACCGCCGATCATTCTGCCTGACCTCGTGTGACGCGGAACCCGTGGCTGCATATATGGATGATGCATGCGAGGCGCTTCTGTGACTCGTGGATTGATAGGAAGCACAACCCCTTTCAGAGGTAATGTAGATCGACCTGCCGGATGGGTGCAGGTAGGCGCAGGTGCTGGTGGTCGGGTGAATGGATTGTTTGGAGGGGGTTTCAACCCTTTGTACCCTGCGATACAGGTCACGTGACACAGACTTGACCAAGCATGTCGGGGGTATGAATGCGCCGGGCCCGCCATCAGCGCCGGAGGGCGCATATATTCATATAAATAATAGGGCATTGTTTCCGCAGCCCTCAAAGTCTCCGATACGCTCCTCAACGCCATCACGAGGGCTCTCAAAAGTGCCTTTACTACATCATCGGGGTATTCTACGGTACTTTGGCACAGTTCAGTCCAATCAGCGGAAGTTAAAGATTTTCCGAATGATTCCCCTTTGAGCGTGAGTAATGTTTGTTGAAGAACTACAGGTTAAACCATGCCTGAATAGCCTTAAAATGTGTGGCTCACCCAAGACTCCTATTTTCCAAGCAAATTGTCACATAAATTTAGAGCTTTGCAGAAAACGTGAACCCAGATCGGCCAAGTGGAGGGGAGGAGATAATGACCGGTCAGGCTATCACTTCTATGGCTATAATTTCAATCTATTACAGCCGTGTCCCTTCTTATGCACCCCCTCTCCATGCACAAACGCCGGAAACGCCGAAGAAAATCTATGACTAAGCTAAGTAGCTACTCACCATGTATGCTCAAATTGTCATCTTTGCACTCGTAAACACAGGTAGAAATGTCGTATGGAACAACAAACTGGTATCAAGCGATACTTTATCCCATTTAAAATGCCTCTTTTCCTTCAGTCGTTGTGAAGTGACAGCATCTTGTCTCCGGGCTCGCTCGTGTGATGCAAGCGGAAAATGATGTCAGCCTTCCCCATATGGCTATCTTATCCTCCGTTGCCCAATTTTTGGCAAGCATACAGACATGGGGGAGCAACTGGAATACGAGATGTATATACAACCTATATGATGGTACTATGAAGATAGACATGGACGGCCGCAGGAAACCGCCAGGAAGACCGGAAGGGATGGGAGACCCGACGCGGAGCGTCAGGTAGGAACCGGGGCACCGAGACGCGAGCAGACTCGCGGGTCGGGTAGCCAAATCCTGGCGGTTTCAAATCTTGCAGATAGGGATGGTGGGCGGGTCAGAAAAAGAGAGAGGCAGGAGTGCGGGCAGCGAATCGTCGTGGACGCGAAGAGGATGGCGGACGACACGTGACGTCGGTGCGCAAGGGAGCGCCTCGAAACCGCGGACACTGCGGCCAAGACTGGGCTGTGCGCCTCCGCAGGCTCCGGCACACAGCCAATTTGACTTTGCTCCATCAGTGTGCATGGAGAGGGACACGACGTGTACATTCCATTCTAAAATATAACACTGAATCTATGATCCCCGCTAAACACCAATAGGCATACATCTATCGACGTTATAGACGTTCGAACACGCCATTAATCCCATCGACGTGACCCACTCGCACCTCTAGTGTCCAGTTCTGCACGCATGGTTTCAAGGTTAAAGCGAGTTGAATTCTGTTCTATTTTTGGACCAAGAATCCTAGGACCAGATACGAAGTTGGAATTGGAATAAATAACATACATTACCGGGAGTGGCGGCTATGATTCAGGAGCCGAGCCGGAGCCTAGGCACGGGATTTACCAAGGCCTTTGACGACTATCATTGGTCCACTTCGTGGAACAGAGTCTCCATGGAATAATTCTTAAATACGGGTTGATGGGTTTAAACTCGTCCGTTTGGCGAAGACATAACGATGCTGTCAATGTCCCTGTAAAGGTTATCAGATCGCATTTAGCGTATAAGGTTATGCAGACAAGGGTGGGTTCGTGGAATGAGTGTCTTGAGGTCGGGACGCAGTAGCAGGATAAGTAACAAGTAGATTGATGCTTATATCTTCGTTTATGTTCGTTTTGCGCTGATCCGCTACCTCACCGTCCAGCTGACCTGCATAGCTCGGGGAACAGTGATAGGAATCGAATCAAGGTGTTCTCGGGGGTGTATATCCGCTCGGCAGAAGATCATGGTCGGAACTGATTTTGTAGGGTATCTTCCAACAGGGTCATCTTCTATATTTTAAGTTGTTCTACATCAACCGTCTTGAACGTGAGGGTGGCGTGTATGAGAAAATTTTCACATACACGGCGCTGTCTGACCTTGCTTCATATTTCTCCTATTTCTCCCGCGCGCTCGGCGATGTTGGTCTCGGCCACGCCCCACTTCATTCATCTTATTGCAAGAATATTGCGCAGTGCCTATTAGGCCTGGACACGCGATCGGCGCTTTACTAGATTGGTTCTCGATAGATGCACATCCAAATCCAGGTTGCTTAAGATCGGGTTCTCGATGACATTTGTATAGGCTTATCGCACGCGCGTGCGATAGGGATTACGCCGTAGGCTCACATGACTTGGTCATTTAGATAAGCTTCACGGAGTCGTCGTATCACGGCTGGACGGGCTTATGTCCGACGCTCCACCAACATGCTTATCGTCGCTCTTATATCTCAGCCTGCGTCCTCCTTGTTCTTGAGCACAGCAGTGGAGTACTGGAGTGGCACTTGGACTAGGACTGGAGCTAGGACGAATTAAGCAGGGCCATTGCATCGCATCACGGTGTTCCTAGTGCCGGTAAGCGGCCCCTTGCGTCGCCCGATCTCAAAATTTGCTGGGGTGGTAGAATACAATTGCCGGGATGTCGATTAGGCGATCGGGTCTGGTTGGTTCGCTCTTGTCTTCGTCTATGGATCCTGCGCGCGGACGTCCAGATATCGTTGTGGAGGAGGAGGAGGGTGGGAGTGAGAGTGGGAGTAGGGATGACTCGCCGCAGTCGGGTGTGGCGTCGACGTCGGGAGGGGGAGTGGGTTCGCCGCCTATTGGGATGCCTTTGTGAGTGTAGTTTGGTTCGTGTCGTGGCTTGGGTCCTCGTGTCTTTGCATTTTTTTGCGTTCCCGATTTGGGGACGTCGTGCTGTTGGTGCTGCGCTCAGATGACCTGTCTTCTTCTATCGAGACTCGCCCGCCATCGGTTTCGCTAATTAGCTTTTGCTTTATATTCATTATGCCCCCACCACCCCGCTGTATTGTATTATACTTTCGCACCCCGCCTTGGATTCTCTTACGCCTGGCTTGCGTCGGATGACATCGTGATTGCGTGCTGACTTGCCTTTTCTAATCTCCCAGTCGACTCCGCCGCTCGTCATTCACCTACGCATCCAACAATTCACACACCGCCTCGGTCCGTATGAGCGACACCCCCGACCGTATCCGCGCCGCCTCGGCACACATATCATCGTTCTTTACGCCGACCCCGTCCATGTCCGCGTCGATTGACTCGAATGTGCCGCGTATTGCGACGTCGGCGCATTTGTTGGGGACGTCGTTGGGGAAGGCGAGAGAGGGTGTTGCGCCGTTGGATACGCTGGCGCCGATGCAGGAGGTTGATGAGGAGATGGTTGTTGGGGGGCCGGGGACGGGTGTGGGTGTTGCGACGGCTGGGCCGGCTTTGAGTTTGAGTACGAGCGTTAGTGAGAGTCCGCCGATGGTTTCTGGAAGCGGGAGTGGTGGGAGTGGGAAGCCGAGTGGGTTGTCGAGGTTGATTGCGAGGGAACGGTCTGCGTCGGCAGGGGCTCCTGGGAGACGAGGAGATGCGGCGAGTCCGATTGATGGGGATAGGGGGTTCCCGAAACGGGGAGGGACGTTGTCGGTGTCGAGCGAGGAGAGGGAGGAGGAGAGTGGGACGAGTGCGGGGACTGTACATGCGTTTGGTGGAGGGGAGCGGACGGGGTTGTTGGGGGGTTTGGGGAGGCCGAATTATGGTGCTTTGCCGTCGTCGGAGGGGCAGCGGTCTGGGGGGCCGGAGCCGTCGGGGTCTGGGACGCGCTCGAATGGAGGTGGTGGGGGGAGGGAGCGGTTGACGTGGAAGGGGTGTAAGACGCTTGTTGGGGAGGGGGTGCAAAAGGCGAAAGAGTTTGCGACACCGACTGCAGTCAAGCACGGTCTGGGATTAACAGTGACCTCGCTCCCAGCTGTCGTACTAGGCATGCTCCTCAACGTCCTCGACGGCGTCTCCTACGGGGTGCGTCACCCATCTCCTCCTACTTACCAACTACTAATATTCTATTATCTTAGATGATCATGTTCCCCGCCGGCGAGATATTCACCAACTTTGGAGGCCTCGGCGTCTCTATCTTTTTCGTAACGTAAGTGCGCGCGCATCATTTACGGCATGTCATCCCCCTATCCTCCCACGCCGATCATGACGTCATCGCATCGTGGCGCTGACAGAACTGTCATTTTAACTTTTACTTTTTGTGTCGCGTGACCTTTTGTGCGTGTGTGTGTAGGACGTTGATTGCGCAGCTTGTGTATACGTTTGGGGGGAGTGCGTTTGATGGGGCGAATGGGAGTATGATGATTGAGGTTGTGGTGAGTCGCGTTTTTTGGTCTGGGTTGAGAGGTGTGTTGATTGTGAGGGTGGTGGTTGTGGGTAGCCGTTCTTTCATATATTGTCGGCGGGGATTATTGCGCATGTTGGGGAGGAGAATCCGGAGGCTGTCATTGCGACTACGATGGTTGCGTTTTGTTTGAGTTCCATTTTGACTGGTGCGTTTCTCCCTTTTTTCTTTTTCGTTTGGGTGAGCTGATGGTGGGTTGTAGGATTGACGTTTTTGATGTTGGGAGTGTTCAAGTTGGGTGTCATTATTGGGTTTTTCCCGAGGCATATTTTGGTTGGGTGTATTGGTGGGGTTGGGGTGTTTTTGATTGAGACTGGGTGAGTCTCCCTTCCTACCCCTTCTTCGTACTTTTAATCTCATATTGTGGTGTAGGTTGGAAGTGGCAGCTGGGATCAACGACGAAGATGGATTCCAATACAACTGGGAAACGTTCAAGCTGTACTTTATGAATGAGCGGAACTTGATTCTTTGGGTTCCGGCGTTTGTGCTCGCTGTGCTTTTGAGGGTTATTACGCACCGGGTGAATCATCAGCTTGTCTTCCCGCTTTGTGAGTCTCCTATTTTATGTTAATGCTGAGTAGGAGGGGAGCTGATACTGCGTGTGATTGTGTAGATTTTATCGCGATTGGGGTTGTGTTTTATATTGTGGTGGCGATTGGAGGTTTTGATTTATCTACGCTCCGGGATGCGGGGTGGGTGTTTGATGTGGGCGAGTCGAGGGAGGCTTGGTATCACTACTACACCTACTTTGGTGAGTCCGCTTCGTCCTTGGGCTTAACTGAATATTAATCTATGGGCGGGGTAGATTTCAGAAAGACAAGCTGGTCCGCGATCTGGGCTGGTATGCCAACCCAACTCGCCCTTCTATTCTTCAACACCCTCCACCCGCCGCTAAACGTCCCTGCGCTCGCCGTATCTCTCAACGAAGATAACATCGATACGAATCGGGAGTTGACGGCGCATGGTGTATCGAATTTGATAGCTGGATTCCTTGGAGTTGCGCCGAATTATTTGGTTTATGTGAATACGTTGCTGTGAGTCTTTCGCTTTTTTTCTTTGTTGGATGCGGGTATTGATGGGTTGGGCGGATAGGTTTTATCGTGTTGGAGGAGGGACGAGATATGCTGGGTTTTTGTTGGCGTGTGGGACGGTGTTACTGTTGTTCATTGGGACAGGGCCGATTAGTTATATACGTGAGTGGGGTTTGGTTCGTCATTGGTGAGTGGCGCTGATATGTCGGTTTGGGGGATTAGCTGTTATGGTGGTTGGAGCTTTGATTTTCGTGTTGGGGATTGATCTTGTTAAGGAGTCTATTTGGGATACCCGGCATCGAGTTAGCACGTAAGTTGTTGTTTTGGTTTTAGCTTTGCGAGGGACTAATTTATGATTTGTAGTTCTGAGTATATCACTATTATCGCTATCATGCTTTGCATGGTGAGTATAATGATCTGCATATAGGAATCGCGCTGATAGGGTTTGAGCAGTCGCTGTACGATTTCGTCATTGGCGTGTTGTTTGGGATCATTCTTGCTTGTGAGCACGCCTTTCATCGTTTTGGTAATGCGGATCTGACGACCGGTTCGTAGGTTTCTTCTTTGTGGTTCAGAATTCAAAGAGGCAGTGTATCCGCGCGTTGTACTATGGAGATACGGCCATGTCAACTGTACGTCGGCCGAGCGCGCATCGGCAGTACATCCAGGAAGTAGCGTGTCAGGTCAGTCGTGAGAGTACTTGGACAACGCGTGGTGCTGATAGTCGGGAGTAGACGGCTATTCTCAGATTGCAGGGGATGATATTCTTCGGGAGCGTTACGTACGTCGAGAGTACGATCCGGTACGTGACATGCATACAAACTTGAGCCACCCACGTTCCATACTAATCAAGACATACCATACAGCCAACTCATCGATATAGCCAACTGGAACAAACGGCCTATCCGATTCCTTATCGTCGACATGGCGCTCGTCGGTGGACTGGACATGTCCTCGGCCGAAGCGTTTGTGCGTGTGCAGAGGTTGTTGGCTGTGAAGCGCGTGACGCTTATCGTGTGTGGTGTGAGCGCTGAGTCGTCGGTTGGGAAGGCGCTGCAGCAGGTGGATGTGTGGGCTGAGCGGGGGACGGGTGTGGAGGTGTTTGGGACTTTGAATGAGGCTATGGAGTGTGAGTCTCGTTTCGTGTTTTTTAGAGGGTGGTGGACTGATTGGTAGTTGGTCGTGGATAGGGACTGAAAATGCGTATTTGAGAGCGTGGTTCAGTGCGCAGATGTCGAGGAAGGAGGAGCCTCAGTCTGAAGCGTCCGCTCGTGAGTCCTAGTTCCTGGTCCGCGATAATGAAGAAAGGGAGGAGCTGAAAGCGTGGATTAGGACCTGCTAAGCATTTGCCCAAGCCTAAATTGCCGTTTGCCCTAGGTGAATCGTATGCCAATTCTCCGCGTCGATCGCATTTGGTGAAAGCAGGGGAGCGTTTGATGGTTGGAGGTGAGCCAGACTTGTTTCGGGGTAGTGTCTGAAACGGTGCTCATTTTTTGGCATATAGCGGATGATGGGAGTGGACATCTCCAACCGCCTACCACCGGGCCGGAATCCCCGCCTCGGGAGCCGACCTTCTCGCTGATCAAGACGTTCTCATCGCATACAGACGATGCGGAGTTGATGGGAAAACTTGCCGAATACTTCACGCGTGTCGAATTGCGGCCAGGAGAAGTGGTCTGGCGGCAAGGCGACCCTGCGGATGGGTTGTACGTGATTGAGAGCGGAGTTCTCCAGGCGAACTACAATTTCGCTGCGCATAGTGCCCCTGTGCAAGAGGTACGTCAACCTGACCCAAGATCCGCAGGTCATATGTCTGAACTGATGAACTTTATTCCAGTCGATGACGGCGGGGACGCTAGCGGGAGAATTGTCGGCTCTGTCGGGGACGCCAAGAAACGCGACGGTCGTTGCGGAGCGTGCGTCGGTCGCGTGGAAACTCAGCGCCGAAGCGTTCGACCGACTCGAACGGGAGCAAAGTGCGGTTGCGAAGGCGTTTGTGACGTTGGTGTTGAAGACTGCGAAGACGGATTATGATGTGCTTTTGGCTGCGGTGAGTCTTCGAATCGGGGATCAGGTTTAGGGTCGATGGAGCTAATGTATGCGCGCCTTTTTTTTTAGTTGGCAACAAGACATTGATAGAAGGACATTGGTTGAGGAAAGATATATGATTGTTAAGCTTTGGAGCATGTATAGTTCGCTGAGTGAACGCAAATGCATTTGATCGTTGACAAGAAGACGATTGTCAGGGTGTCTCTAGAATTTGAAGTCCCGTGACGACTGGTCGACACTCGGGTGCTGTTATTGCCGTCATATAGTAATGTACCTTCTAAGGTGCCTTCATAAACGCAAATACCTTCTTTTCCTGTCCCCGCCTCCTGAAGCTAATTAGCAACGCGAAAGTGCCTCGTAACGGTGCTCTCCGACTATTGCCGCCAAGCCCACGCGGTCGTTGTGTCAGCTTCCACGCGACAGTGTATGTGCTTCATCGGCCTGGGGTATCCACTCAGAGGAACGCATAAAAAGACCTAGTTTCCCGCTGAAATGAAACAAAGCACTCTTCTCCTCTCTTTCTTTCTCATCTACTTCCGGTCTCGTTCCGCTCACATTCTCTGTCTCGCTACATTCGCTTGCTGCATCCACTTCGCATACTTTGGCTAGTTCCAAACGTCTATTCTCTATCTCCACAATGAAGTTCGCTACTCTCGCTGCTGTTCTAGCCTCGGCTTCTGCCACATATGCGCACTCGATCGCTCGTGCGGTGTTCATCAACGGTGAGTAATTTGGCGCCTTGATTGAG
Source organism: Ceratobasidium sp. C01 (assembly GCA_025200755.1). Taxonomy (NCBI): domain Eukaryota; kingdom Fungi; phylum Basidiomycota; class Agaricomycetes; order Cantharellales; family Ceratobasidiaceae; genus Ceratobasidium; species Ceratobasidium sp. C01. The sequence goes on from JANWGL010001019.1 coordinate 15,733, forward strand.
TACCTGTACTGATCGCGCTCTGCACATCAGGTGTTGACCAAGGTCTTGGCGTTGGTACTTACATTCGCGGCCCTCCTAACAATAGCCCTGTCAAGGACCTCACGTCCTCCGCTGTTGCTTGCAACGTCAACAACGCAGCAGTCCCGAAGACTCTTGAGGTTTCGGCTGGCGATGTGATCACGTTTGAATGTGAGTTTATCGTAATTCTATTACTATGTGTTTCATTTGCTGATCGATTTGTTTTCTATAGGGTCGCACGACAACCGCAACGACGACATCATCGACCCCAGCCACGTGGGACCTGTCCAGGTGTACGTCGCTCCTACCTCGTCCAACGGCGCTGGTGCGGTCTGGGTCAAGCTCTTCAGCCAGGCATTCACCGATGACTGGGTAAGTAAAGTAATTCACATGGTTTGGGATACAAAACTAATTCGGCGCGCATATAGGCAACCAACAAGCTGATCGCCAACAAGGGCCACGTTTCCATCACAGTCCCCAATCTCACGGCTGGCGAGTACCTCTTCCGCCCCGAGATTGTCGCCCTCCATGAGGCAGACACCGCTTTCAACGTGAACTCTGCCCGTGGTGTGCAGCTCTACATGGAGTGCGTCCAGTTCAAGGTCGTCTCCTCCGGCTCTGTTGCCCTTTCCGGCGGTATCGATTTTGCCAAGTCCTACACCTA